>CAAKHF010001306.1:1683-35850 GCA_901007745.1 Hippocampus kuda | reverse complement strand
GTCCGAAATGTCAAATGTAATTGACATAATTGTCTAAATTAATCATTTGATCATACCCGGAAAAAAAGCTTGGGGATTACCGACAGAAAACTCGACTCAGGTGCTTCGTCACCGTCTTCAAAATGATCGATCGGGGTTTATTCAAAGCTCTGCCCAACATTAGATGGTGCACAGTAAAAGTTTATACCGTCCCGAACAAAGAGATCATCTACTTTGCATATGGCATCCATGTGAAAAAATGTGATCATGTGTACAAATCAAGAAGGGAGAATTTTTCTTCTATGATTGATGGCATTCCAACACCCACACCAAACTTGTTGATGAGTGGTTCCCCTACGTATTCAGGAAATTGTATTTAAGTGCTGCACTTACTGGTGTCAGGATGGCGTGCAAGCAGGAGGTAAATAATTACAACTTGAAAGTGACGGGGAGGACTTTTGATATGACACACCCAGCATGATATAAATGTTCTTGGATTCAGATTGGTGGCATGCAGTGAACTCACCTTTCTCCTGCATTGAGAACAAGAAATCATGAAGGCCCAAGTCGTCTTTGTGCTCCTGGCGCTGGTGGCTGCGCTTGCTTTTTTCACGGATGCTGACGGTATGCTCCCCTTTTCCTATCAGGACACATTGGGACAAAAATAGGATTACGCAAAATTTTGAGGTTGGAAAACTAGATGACGGTCGGTTTACACAATACTGAGAAATGAATGTCTACTTTTCTGTCAACAGCGAGCGAGACCCAAGAAAACGTCAAGTTTAAGAATGTGATTGAACGTAAGTCATCTGCCAACTCATCATTGACCTATCGAACAAATTTGTGGTTGCTAATCAAAACTGACTTCAGGTCGAGTTGTAGTCAAGACCGTGCCAACTGAGAACAAGACATTATCGAGATTAGAGAGTATTGAGACCAAAACTGTGTGTCTGTGTGTGTGTGTGTGTCTCACACACACACACACACACACACACACACACACACACACACACACACACACACACACACACACACACACACATAAAAACTGAACAAACTCACCAGAATTGTTTTCTATCATTTTTGCAATAGTGATGAGAAAATTCAACTTAAAATTTGCTTTATGAAGCAGTTGTATTTTTTGGACTTGAGATGGCGCTCTCTGTTCAACATTGAGCCGATAGTACACCAGCCTGCCATTTCTTAACTGCTTTTGTTCAATGCAGTGCCATCAATAAGACAAAAAATAAATAAAAAATTTAAACTGCTTCATGAAGCAAATTTGAGGTTTCATTTTTCTATCACTAATTTGCACCAAAAATACAACATAATGCCAAAGTGCAAACAAGCACCAAATTATAGAAGCCAGGGAAACACGTCTCACGACACATTCCAAATGTATTATTTAAAAAAAAAAAGGAAATCATATTTCACTTCAAGAAATAAAAATTTCACGTTGAATTTACTGCCTTTCAAGTATGTTTAACAGTAGCCTTACTGAGTTTTTTATTGAAGCTCACATTTGAAGGACCTCAGCAAATTGACAAGATGTTCTTGGAATAACCCGTTTAATTTTTGTCATACAAATTTGATAGCAACAGGAGAAAATCTCTCAAGAGCAGTTTGTGTTTGAGAGACCCCGGATATGTACAAAAAGTCTGCTTTCAAGCCAAAAGGCAGACTTCCTGTATCTTTTGGTACAAGGGTTCTTGAGACTATGACGTGGGTCTATTCGTGACGTGCAAAATGTCAAATGTAATTGACAGAAACGACTTGAATTAAACATCTGAGGCAATTAGAAACCTTAGAGGTGCGCCCGACAACTCACCATTGTACTCAAAACGTAGCTTATTTAGAGACAGCAACACATAAATGACGGCAGAGACAAACGGGAGCACTTCAGGCAAACGGAAATAAATTCAAACAAGGAAACGAAAAGGACTGGAGTTCCTGATCAAAAGTAAAATAAGCCTGCATGTCCTCGCCACACCTCAATGTCCTCTCCACCCAAGTGTTGATGGTTCCCAGGTGTGACACCAAGTTAGCAGGAGAAGCGGGATGCTCCCAATGGCGGCCAAAAGAACTGCACGCAAACCATCATTGCCACACGTCACAGTGTCTGATAACAGGCTTTGTACCACAATCAGTGGCCATAATCAAACGTCTGGAGTCAGTGACAACTAAGTTTCAGGTGCTTCAGTAATACAGGCTTCAGAGGGAGGCTGAATTTTCCATTTTTACAGAAAGTCCTCAATGATATTTTTCAACGAAAAGCTCCATGCAAGAAATCTGGCTACATTTTGTGTTGTTATTGGATCTGGGGGCTTTCCGAGAACCACTGCAGACTGCAAATGAATGGTACAAATGCATGCTTTAACCATATAAACAAAAGTTTTGCATTTTTTTCGCAGTTGAAAAGATGGAGATGGCCAGAGAAATCGCCCCACCGGGCTTCAGATCAAGACGCAATGTAGATGATGAAAAATCCAACATGGAAAGAATCAGACTGCCTCCATCCATCTCGTGACAACAAGCCAGATGATATGTTGAAAAAGTCTGAGGAAGATTCCCAGGAAGAGTTTCAAATCTCACAATAAACACTTCCTTGTCTTGAGCATTTGAAAAGTTTCCCGGGTGTTTTCAGAACATCTGTACAGGCTCTTTTTTTTTTTCAAGCAAACTTTTAAACACACAGACTGCATTAGATTTTTATCACAGAAAAATTGGCAAGGTCATTCGTAGTTGAGGTTAAAAAAAGAAACGTTAAAAAGTGTGGAAAAACATACAAGTAAGACAAATCCTTGAAACGATGAGCGAAATTTAACACCACGCTGTGTCCTACATTGTACTGAACAGAGATGACAAAACATCACCGTGCATGACAATCATGTCATGTGAGATTTTGCTGTAGCAGGTGACAGTGTGAAATGTGATCGGAACAAGACAGGAGGGTTTCGCTGCTCTTTTTTATGGGGCAGGGCTCTCGACCAACTGGTGGCACTGATGCGTTCCAACTTTTTTCCTTTGGTACACGAGCACAAATTTTCCACTGCATGGCTTTCAAAACAAAGCAACAACAACAAAAAAACAGGTTTCTCAGTTCACACCTTTTTTTTCCAACAATTTTACTGCCTGTCTTTTTGGGTCATGCTGAGGGTTAAATGGGTTGGTGATCCTTTTACCCGCAGTAAAAGTCATCACAAAGAAGTCCTTAAATCACTTCACTTTCTTGTAGGGGGTTGAATTTTTGTGCTGACATAATTTTACATGCACACCTATCATATTAAGTACAAATGCCAACATTCACCCCATCCAGGTGTCCCTTTAAGCAAATATTAAACATTTCAGGATATAGTCCGCCTTTTGCCCAAAGTCAGATGAGATTCAGATCAGATGCACCCCCGAGACCCTGAACCAGACAGGTGGGGTTGAAAAGGGATGGATGGATGGATTCCTGTATACATCTTTGTTTATGCAGCGATTTCACAACAGCCGCAGCTGTAACAAAGTGCTTTACAGAACATCCATCCATTTTCCGATCCTCTTTACTCTCACAAGGATCACGGGGGGTACTGGAGCCGATCCCAGCCGTCTTCGGGCTGTAGGCGGGGGACACCCTGAACCGGTTGCCAGCCAATCGCAGGGCACATAGAGACGAACAACCATCTGGCTCACACTCACACCTAGGGACAATTTAGAGGGTTCAATCAGCCTTCCAGGCATGTCTTTGGAATGTGGGAGGAAACTGGAGTACCCGGAGAAAACCCACGTAGGCACGGGGAGAACATGCAAACGCCACACAGGGAGGCCGGAGCCGGGATCGAACCCATAGATCGAGGTGTTCAATATTCATTTCCTTTGAAATTGATTCCATCAGCATAATGCAATGGTGTTTTTTGTTCACCACTGCAGCTGAGTGTTAAACAAGTTCTCTCACCCCATTCCATTCAAGGCATTTCCTTGAAATGATTCGCTGACTTTGATGTCAAGCTCCACCCAACATTAGATGGTACACAAAAAGAGCTTGAGACTGTCCTGCAAAGAGTGATGACCTATTTTGCATATGACATTTATGTAACCAGCATCTTAATTAAAATGTGATTTGCTTGCCTGTTCCAAGAATGCTGTTGGTATGTTCCCGATTCCTGATTGGGATAAAAAGGGGGGGGGGGGGAAGAAAAACGTGGGGCACCCAGTTTTTGGGAGGTTGAAAAACTGATGGTTGACACATTTCGGACACGTGAATATCAAATGTATCAATACGCGATGCGCTGCCAGCATGTGACCATTTGGCGTTTTGCATCACCCGCCTACCGAGCAGTACGTCGTTCAAAAATGGCAACAATCACAAAATCTTTCGAACGGCCATCTTTGAAGCACATCTGGAAATGACTCAAATGACTGTTTCCAAGCAAATTAGCAGAAATAAATGTACGTATTTTCAGGCATCCTTCACAATTTTGCATTACCTGTCTTTTATTGGCCATGCATTTTGAGACTTTTTTTTTAATTAGTCCCTCATGATAGGCATGTGTACCAAATTTTATTTTGCGGAGTGATAATGGCTTTGGGGGATGAATGATTTTAAATACTCCAGTCGGGGAGGATTGACCGTGTCAAAGTAAAATGGCTGAATGCCTGTGTCTTTTTTGTCATAGCTTTGTCAGACTTTTTAGATAATAGACATATCACATAAATTTCTGGTTGCTAAACTTTCAGGGTGAATTAAAAAAAAACATCTCATTTGGAGAAGTTCATATTTGAAGGCAACATAGACCTGGAATAGCCTGTATAGTATACGCGAGTCAAATTTGATAGCATCCAGACAAAATCTCTTAAACCAGTTTGTCTTTTAGGCATCCTTCAAGCGTACAAAATTGTCTACTTCAAAACAAAACATCAGATTTTCCATTTATTTTCAGGCACGGATTCTTGAGGCTCTGGGGTGGGTCAATCAGCATGGAGCAAATGTCAGATATAATTGAGCGACCGGTAATTGTCTAATTAAACATTTGAGCCAATGAAAAAGCTTGCAGGTGCACCAAACGCACAACTCCACTTCATAATTGTACTCATTACAGTGGCTAAAATCAAACCCCTCCTTAAAAATAAGCGAACCAAGAACCAAATGCTTTATGGCAAACCAATATTGACCCTTCCGTTTCCGTCAACATGAAAGTTTCTGTTTCCTAGCCATGTCTACCAATCGCAGACAACCCAACTAAGTTTCAGGTGCTAAAAGAATATAGGCTTCAGTGGCTGAATTTTCAATAATTAAACGTTTAACCGGATATCCTCAATTAATTCTCTCATCAAAAAAGAACGAGGAAGAAATCTAGCAATATTTTGTGTTGTTGTTGTTGCTGCTGTTGGAGACATCTGAGGACTCCCGGGACTGCCTCCAGAGAACCACTCCCAAGTCTAAATGCCAATGGATAATTTCACAAATAAAAACATTTCTCCTATTTCGTTGCAGCTGAAAAAAAGGCACGGTCCGACCAAAAGGCCAAGGACGTATTCCCACCAGTCGTCCAATCACGACCCAATCTACATGACAAAAAAGAAAATCCTCCGTGGCAAGAATCGGACTGTCTCCATCTGTCGGGTGACAAGCCAGATGATTTGAGTATGGTACACTTCAGGACGAATGGACCAAAGGATTCGCCTTTGTGGAGAGAACAGGTTCTGCGGTTTGTCTAACTTGCAATGACAAAATACCATCGATGAAATGGTCGAATGTAAAGCAGCACTTTGACACGCGCCATGCTACGTTTGCATCAAAATAGACCGCAGATAGGAAGCGTGCAAGCTCCTGAAACGGGTGCAAGCTAGCCGCGTATGGAGATTCTATATATATATAGAGAGAGAGAGAGAGAGAGAGAGAGAGAGAGAGAGAGAGAGAGAGACCTGGAAACCTGAGGGATGAGACGAGGATTTTTTTTATATATATATAATGTGGCTCTCATTGAAATACATTTCCAAATATTTTGCTTTGATGGCTCTCTTTGTCAAAAAGGTTCCTGACCTCTGGTCTAGACTAACTGATTGCATTGGCGCCCAACTTTTTTTTTTTTCTTCAGAGCACCAGCATAAAAGTTTGACAGACGGAGCCAACTTTTTAAAAGCAGACAATTTTACATACTGAACATTCCATTGCAATGCAGGACAAATATAATATCATCCATAAATCGACAAATACAAGTTTAACAGACTGAGGCTCCGTTCACAGAAAGTGGAATTAATCCCAACAGGCAGACACACATTCTCTGGCAAGTTTAATGCATGTCATGTCCATGATCATGTTGAGCAGTCATCCAAGTTGTGCTGGCTATACAATAATGATTGTCAACTCGGGCTGCCAACAAAGTTGTTTTGCTAGTCAATTAGTCACAGACAGTAGTTGCAATTTGTCAACAAATCGAATCATGTAACGAGTTTGTGAGTGCGGAATTCATAAGTGATCTCAGTTTTTCCTCTATCGCGACAAGTTTTTGAGCTACAGGATCCCCATTTTATTCAAACATGAAATACATGAATCTGAATAAAATGCTAAGATGGAATCGTTACAAGCTTTGAAAACAAACACACACACAAAAAAACCCAGAATAAACTAAATATGTCCAGGGTTATGAGAAAAGCCAGCACTAACGGTTTTAATTCCTACTATCCTAGCTTTCTGTTTGAAGATATTGACAGTATCAACCTTGTGGGAGCTGCACACACCTCTCACCAAACAGTCTCAATTTTGACTCTACAAACAACCCACAGCTATAGAGAAATCCAATCGTAATCAGCTCTTACTCCAGTCTTACGACAGCTAATCAGTTGAATTTTGCTCATCTGAAGGATTTGTTTTTTTCTTAAAAGCTAATTTGTGGAGAAAAATATATACATTTTACAGCAATTTTGGAATGAGCTTGTCAAGTTTAGTTTCAATCTGCATTAAAATATAACTCAACAGAATTTTTATTTTATTTTTAATTGTTCCCCAGTGTTCTTGGCTGGTGCTCAGACCTCGGAGCCACTCATTTCAGCAAGCACCCCCACCAACACTGAACAACGACATTTGCATTGCACATCAGAATTTTGTTATGAAAATGTCAACGTAATATTGATCAATGATGCAGCACCTTTCCCATGGAAGCTTGGTGCACTGAACAAGACTAAGCCGACTTGGCCGATGACATTCACATGATATATTCTTGTGGCACCTTATAATTTCGGAGGTGATTCGAAATCAAAAGAGAAGAGCTTCGTTGCCGTCTCATGGCATTTAAAACAAACAAACAGAACCTGTTTCGAAATTAAGTGGCACCTTGTGGATGTATAGTGCTTGGGTGAAATGCAACCACGAGCTCAAGTTGTGGTTGAGTGGTGGATGGTTGGGATGTTTGATATCCAACGAGCTTGGTATAAAAGAGCCCTGGTTCAAATCGGCAGCAGACGGCGAGCTCGCATTTTCCTGCCTTGAGAAGAAACCATGCGATTCCACGTCATCTTCCTGCTGCTGGCACTGGTGGCCATGCCCTCCCTTTCCATGGGTCAAGGTACGCACCTATTTTCTTGCATGCAAAGAATGGGAAAAAGCTTTTTTTTTGGGGTCAGGGGGTGGGGGCTCAGCCAAAGGGCAGACTTTTGCTGAGGGATGGGGTGGGGGGTTCCAGTCATGTTTTTCTTTTTTCTGTGTTGACCTGTCTCATGTACGTAATTCAAATTTGATCGCAGTTTGACAAAATCGTTCGGACGTGTTTGTTTTTGCATCTTATTGGGTGTGACTTTTTTTCTTTTTATACTCAATCGCCTCACAATTTAGAAAGTCAATCCGAGTCTAGCCAACGGCCATAAGTGTCTTAATTGTGCTCATAACCGACACCTGAGCGAGGCATGGGAAAAATCTTGCAGGTGCCCCAAGGGCACAAACTCAACTCGAGAGCGGCGTCAGTTCTCGACTCAATATTATTTATGGAGCACTTTCGAACAACCATAGCTGTATACAAACTGCTGCACAACATCAAGTAAAAATCCGACATTCGGAACAAAGTCTTGTCGACTCGTAGTTCTTCTTTTATGGCAAGTCATCAAACTTTACTGCTCTGCTCCAACGACACTCAATTCCTTCACAATTTAGGGTTGGTCTGATAATCCTAATTTCAAATTGGTGGCTCCTGGACACCTCCGTGGTGTGGTGTTCAGGCATGTCACAAAGGGAGGTGAGCCCACAGATTTTTGGTCACTGGGCAACCCGCGCTACCAAGTGAGCCACAGCCACCCAGCTGGTGACCGCAGCACGACCAGCACGAAAATACAACAAAACCATGCTAGTCTATGATTCTTTTTTTTTTTTTAGCAGGGTGAGCTTGTGTTTGGAGGCAAAATACAGTGAAGTGACTGCCAAATATAAAGAAACTATCATGAGGTCGTTGATGAACTCATGCCGACTTGATGATCACCGCTGCAAAGACTCCAAAGTCATTCACTCTCTACTGTCAACCCCCTTTGGCAATCAAACAGAAATAGAAATTAGTCAAACAGGTCTCTTGTCTACGAGACCAAAATGACTCAACAATACTAAAATCGAAGCAAAATAAAAGACTTCCTGTTTGTTCTTGACACTTTTTTTTGTTTGTCAACACATGATACACGTGCCTTACTAAAATCATTGTGAAGGAATAGAGGCTTTGCCAGCTGAATTTTCAAAAATCAATGTGCTTTTTATAACTTGTCATCCATTTATTTGGATGAGCAATAACTCTAGCAAGATTTTCTGTTGTTATGAGAGACTTCGGAAGATTCTTGAGACTCCCAGAGAAAACCTCAGTGCCCAGAATGCAAATAAAATGCGCTAAGCCACCACGCTCTATCTTAACAATATCCACAAAAAGGTTGACAATTTCTTTGCAGACGATCCCGTGGACGATCCCGTGGACGATCCTGTGGACGATCCCGTGGACGATCCCATGGACGATCCCGCGGACGATCCCGAGGACGATCCCGCGGACGATTCCGACTTCAAGGAAGAGCCTGCGGAATACGAGCCCTAACTAGGATGATGGGGCATATGTATTTAACGCTGTGGTCCCAAGAAGTGTGGTAAACACAATGGGATGCATAGTAATTTAACAACTGCTCTGGGCTACAAAAATATGTCGGTGTTGGTCTTAGTTTGGCAGTTTTGATTGGGCTTTAAACTGACAAAAGTGAACTAATGTCACAATAAACATTTCTTTGGCACAAAAAAAAAACCTTTCCACGTGTGTTTTATAACAGCAGTCCCGAATCCCCGGGCCGCGGACCGGTACCAGTCCCGCTCCGTGGGTCATTTGGGAACGGGCCACACAGAAAGACTAAATAACTTGCATTACTTCCGTTTTATTCATTTCAGAAGCTGTTTCGTTTCAAAAACCTATCCAACTCTCTGTTATATCCGTCTACAGTATGTCTCTCTTGACGCAGCCCTTCTCGGTCACGTGATGGGGTATCGCTAAAATGAAACCCAGGAGTGAGCAAAATGGGTAAAAAACAAACGTCTTTGGAAAGCTTCTTTGGGGAGGGGAAAAGGCCCAGCCAGGAGACAGAAGAGGAGCCTTCGACTTTCAAGAAAAAGAAGGCTACATTTAATAGACAGTATCAGGAGTCCTGCTCAAAATACGGATTTATCTCAAGAGCGAGAGATTCCCACGCACCAGGCCCACTCCGCATATGCGACGATGACGAGTCGTATTTTTCATGCACTTTGTATTTGCGATGTATCTTATTTTGAAGGTACGTTTAAATGTTACCATAACGACCAGAGGGTGTTGCGGCCAGATGGGACATTCCCTGGGTCGCGATTCCTGTTTATTATGTTTAGAAAATATTAAGTGACCCAAGGCGTCACAGTTCAAAGTCCTCGAAGTTTATATTCAATCAATATTTGTTTCATGTGTTCAGGACCCAAACCATTTAGTGATTTATTTTCCAATAGCAGATTTGAAAAATCTATTCTACAGCTAATTGGGAGCCAGCGTAAAGCTTTTAGGACTGGAGTAATATGTTCTGATCATAAGAATTTTTGAACCCATAACTTTTACACTTTTATAAGTTGAGTAAAAAGCTTGAGCTGATACATGAATGTCTAAATCTTTTTAAATCCTAATATCTATACTTCTACTTGAGGAGTGAACGTGAATACTTTTGACACCTCTGAAACTAATTTAAATCCAAAGGAATTGCAATTTTAGTGCTTGTTACCATGCCGCCATCTTGTAGCCGGACCTTCTCACTACAACGCAGCCGTCAATAAAACGGCCATGCGGACCAGACAATTGGAACGCAAATGGCATTAAAACTACCTGGAGAAAAAAAAATCTTATGGCAATTTTGATATCAGCATGCAAAGTTTAGTTTTAATTGCCATAAAAATAGAATTTAACAGATTTTTATTTTTTCAAAAATTGTTCCCCATTGTTATTGGCTGGTGCTCAGACCTCCGAGCCACTCATTTGAGCACGCACCCCCACCAAGACTGAACGACAACATTTGCACTGCACAATTTTGCTTTGAAAATGTCAACATAATATTGCACTTCCTCCTTGAACAATGATGCAGTACCTTTCCCATGGAAGCTTGGCGCACTGAACCAGACTAAGCCGACTTGACAGATGACATTCACATGATATATTCTTGTGGCACCATATAATTTCGCAGGTGATGAGAAATTAAAAGAGAAGAAGAGCAACGTTGTTGTCTCACGGCATTTGGTAAAAAAAAACAAAAAAAACAAACAGAACCTGTTTTGAAATTAAGCAGCACCTTGTAGATGTATAGTGCTTGCGTGGCACGCAACCACAAGCTCAAGTTGACGGGGTGGATGGTTGGGATGTTTGCCACCCATCAAGCTTGGTATAAAAGAGCCCTGGTTCAAATCGGTGGCAGACAGCGAGCTCGCATTTTCCTGCCTTGAGAAGAAACCATGAGATTCCACGTCATCTTCCTGCTGCTGGCACTGGTGGCCATGCCTTCGCTTTCCATGGGTGAAGGTAGGCACCTCATTTCTTGCATGCAAAGAATGGAGAAAAAAAGCATTTTTTGGGAGTGGGGGGTTGAGGGGTGGGACAGCCAAATGGCAGACTTTCGGTGAGGGATGGGGTGGAGGGTTCCAGTCATGTTTTTTTTTTTTTTTTTGCATTGATCGGTCTCGTGTACGTAATTCAAATTTGATCGCAGTTGGACAAAATCGTTCGCACGTGTTTGTTTTTGCATCTTATTGGGTGTGACTTTTTTTCTTTTCATACTCAATCGCCTCACAATTTAGAAAGTCAATCCGAGTCTAGCCAACGGCCATAAGTGTCTTAAGTGTGCTCAAAACCGACACCTGAGCGAGGCATGGGCAAAATCTTGCAGGTGCCCCAAGGGCACAAACTCAACTCGAGAGCGGCGTCAGTTCTCGTCTGAATATTATTTATGGAGCACTTTCGAACAACCGTAGCTGCATACAAAGTGCTGCACAACAACGAGTAAAAATCCGACATTCAAAACAAAGTCTTGTCGACTCGTAATTCTTCTTTTACGGCAAGTCATAAAACTTTACTGCTCTGCTACGACGACACTCAATTCCTTCACACTTTAGGATTGGTCTCATAACCTTAATTTCAAATTGGTGGCTCCTTGACATCTCCGTGGTGTGGTGTTCAGCCATTTTACAAAGGAGGTGAGCCCACAGATTTTTGGTCACTGGGCAACCCGCGCTACCAAGTGAGCCACAGCCACCCAGCTGGTGACCCCAGCATGACCAGCACGAAAATACAACAAAACCATTCTAGTCTATGCTTATTTTTAGCAGGGTGAGTTTGTGTTTGGAGGCAGAACACAGTGAAGTGACAACCAAATAAAGTATCTACAATGAGGTCGTCGATTAACTCATGCCGACTCGATCACCGCTGCAAAGACTCCAAAGTAATTGAATCCCTCCTATCCCCTTAGCAATCGAACAGAAATAGAAACTAAACAAACATGTCTCTTGTCTACGAGAGCAAAATGACCCAACGATACTCAGCTCGAAGCAAACACGTGCAGGACTAAAATCATTGTGCCAAAGGAATCGAGACTTTCCTGGCTGAATTTTCAAAAACAATGTCCTTCTTATTACTTGTCATCAATATATTTGGATGAGCAACAAATCTAGCAAGATTTTGTGTTGTATAAGAGACTTCGGGAGAATCTTGAGACTCCCAGAGAAAACCTCCGTGTCCAGAATGCAAATAAAATGTACTTGCACTAAGCCACCGCGTTCGATTTCAACAAAATCCACAAAAAGCTCGACAATTTCTTTGCAGAAGATTCCGTGGAAGATTCCGTGGAAGATTCTGTGGAAGATTCCGTGGAAGATTCCGTGGAAGATTCCATGGAAGATTCCGTGGAAGATTCTGTGGAAGATTCTGTGGAAGATTCCGTGGAAGATTCAGTGGAAGATTCTGTGGAAGATTCCGTGGAAGATTCAGTGGAAGAGTCCGTTGAAGACTCCGAGGAAGATTCTAACGATGAGCCCACGGGGTTCTTCCCGAACTAGGATGATGGGGCATATGTATTTAACGCTGTGGTCCCAAGAAGTGTGCTAAACACAATGGGATGCATCGTAATTTAACAACTGCTCTGGGCTACAAAGATGTCGGTGTTGGTCTTAATCTGGCAGTTTTGATTGGGCTTTAATCTGACAAAAGTGAACTAATGTCACAATAAACTTGATTTTGGCACACCAAAAAAAAAGTTCCCACGTGTCATTTTTTAACAGCGGTCTGTAATCCCCGGGCCGCGGACCGGTACCGTTCCGTGGGTCATTTGATACCGAGCCACACAAAAGAATAAATAACTTGCTTTACTTCAGTTTTATTCATTTCGGAATCTGAAAGATGTTTTATTTTTAAATATTACCCAATTCTCTGTTGCTGTACATCCGTCTATAGCAGGGGTAGGGAACTCCGGTTCCTCAAGAGCCATATCCTGCTTGTTTTCGATCCCTCCCTACTCCAACACACGTGATTCAATTGTTCATGATCGTTTCAGGCCTCGACAGGGCTTGCTGATGAGCTGTGGTTTTATTGTTCTTGTTCCTGATTGTAAAGTGTCCTTGAGTGTTTTGAAAGGTGCTTATAAATAAAATGTATTATTATTATTATTATTATTATTATTATTATTATTATTATAAAAAGCTTGAGCTGATACTTGAATTTCTAAATCTTTTTAAATCCCAATATCTATATTTCTACTTGAGGAATGAACGTGAATACTTTTGACACCTTTGAAACTAATTTAAATCCAAAGGAATTGTAATTTTAGTGCAGTACCTCGATGTGGAAGGCCAAGTAGGATTGGATTTGAAACTTGTTACCATGCCGCCATCTTGTAGCCGGTCCTTCCCACTACAGTACAACGCGTCCGTCAATAAAATGGCCTTTCCGACCAGACAATTGGAACGCAAATGGCATTAAAACTACTTCAGTGCATGAATATTGACATGTTTAAATGTGGGGATAAGAAAAGGAGGGCGACGGTGTTTGTTAAAAGTCGACTAAATAAATATCAACGGTCAACGAGTCCTACCGGAGAAAAGTTGCCGCTCGCAGGGTGTCACCCGATCCGTCGCTTGTCGGCGGGTAATAGACACCGAGTCTCCCCGGGGTCGTTGTCGCCGCCCGCTTCGTCTCTCCCTTATTAAATCCATAAATCGCCGAGCGGAGCTGCTACAAACTTGTGAGTCGGCGATATGCGCTCCCTCGCCGGGCTTGCGGCCACCGTGGCGGCAGCCAGCGTCTACCTCTACGTGCTCTCCACTCACCTCCCGCCGGCGGATGAGCACCTGCCGCCGTCCTCGCCTGGGGAGCCCGAGCCGGAACCCCACTACCACAAGTAAGTGCAACGAATAAGTCACTATTATTTTTATGTTATTTCTATTAGTAAATCCAAGTGGTTCAGTGACTCAGCTCGGAACTAAATTCTGCACGTATCAATATTACCATAAATACCGATCAATACTCCCCATTAAAACTAATTAAAATCGACATAAAAAAAATACATTTAACAGTTTGTTGTTCTATATTTTCAAGGAAAATAGCATTGTAGTTTTATTTTTTCTTTCAATAATATAACGTGTGAAGCGGAATGTTAAAGTATTAGCTTGCATTACTGCACGTTGAGGACCAGCGAGTGATGTTCGGAGCTGGAGTCAGCTGGGGTCCTTGTGAGTGTTCTCATTTTGCATTTGTACTTGACTATTTACCCCCAAACGGTTGAAAGGGCACCAGCAACTGCTGCTTTCCTTGCCCACATAAGGGCATTATAATATTTTAATTGCTTTCAATACGGAAATATTATAATATTTTAAATTTCAAAGTCCACACACTCAAGCCAGAGCTGAGATTCACACTCAGAACCTTAAGATATTGAGAGAAATAGGCAAATGTGCGAACCAATGCAATCTAAACCCAATCCTGATAGTATGGGTTTTGCATCACACAACGCAGTTGATAGGACTAAAAAAATGTACACTATTCATCGTGCTTGTGTGAGGAGCAACTACAGAGAGGATGGTGGGATACATCCAGAACTGGTTGCCATTCAATCACAGGACACATGTGGACAAACAACCATTCACACTTGCACTTAGGACATGCCGAGATTCGAACCCTGGTGGTCATAATTCTGAGGCAGACTTGCTAATTAATCTTGTTTTAAATCTCAACTCTGTGGGAGACACAAATAGTCATGAGCAGAGGGCAGAAACAAACACACACACACTAGAATACCCCTTGTATGTAACTTAAGCCCATGGGCCTTGTCCAGCACCTGCTGGGCCTCTCACCAGCGCCGCTTTCTATTGGTTTGCCAGGCCCAACTTGTGGTTGCGCCACTGGTCAATCATGCGCACTTGAACGTGTTCAGTATTTCGGGAGAGTAATGTGTCACGGTGGGCACTTTTATTTTCACCCAATGCGTAATGGCTCTCGCGTAAACACACTTCTTGTCTCCTCGTTGGCAAGCGGACTGTCGTGTGTGTAATCGCTGCTTCACAAATGTGTGTCAACTACTCGAACATCCTTGATCATTTTTCGTCGCTTCCTTTGCTGTAAAGAGACAAAAATAGCTCTGTTTCCCAGAATGCAACACACACACACACACACACACACACACACACACACACACACACACACACACACACACAGCTTGTGTTGCTCAGTGGCGGCCAACCAACAATAAATCATCAAACTGAAGCCACTTGGATGAGACGGACAAGTGCAATTTAAATGCATTAAAAAAATAATAAACCTTTGACATTTCCCTGAAAGTCCATATTAATATGGGCTATCTTTAGACTGTCAGAGTATTTTCGTCTTAGCTACTATGGATAAAAGTATGGGTACCAAAAGTAAGAAGCATACAAAACATCAACGAATGACTCGAGGGCTTTAAGCCAACCTTTGACTGATAATTTGATTTATTAAGACACTGGTTGGCAGGGACGTGCCGGGACCAAAATTCGGCCCGGGAATAGTTGACGACAGCGGCCGTCCCTTGCCAAAAAATTTCTAAAAATTCCAGATGGCCATCCCGCCACTTCCGGTTGGTGTGCTCTCGCAAGGCTTGTGTCAAGACAATGTCAAGTCGAAACAGAGCCATTAAACTGTATCTTATTAGACTGGATATGTACTCTTAGTTATTAAGTTTAGTTCAGCCGCTTTTACCTACTACACCGCCATCTGGCGGCCTAACAGCGGTACTGTAATTAAGTGTTTCTTTCCATACACAGCACATAAACCCAGTTTGAAGTAGAAAGATATATTTTCTGAGTGTTTTTCCGAATGCTAAGTTTGTGGTTTTTCCCACCCTCCAGGCTGAGGTTCCCATCGGATCTGGACGAGCTTCGGGAGCTCGCCGAAATGCTGAAGTTCTACAAACAGGAGCACCACAGTTACGTTCTGCTGCTCTTCTGCAGCGCGTACCTCTACAAGCAATCCTTCGCCATTCCCGGGTCCTCCTTCCTGGTGAGACGCTTGCCCCCTTTCATGCCGACCGTCAAAGCCAGTTTACTTCTCCGTTCCATTTATTGTTTCCCGTTTCAGAACATGCTGGCCGGCGCCATATTTGGACCCTGGGAGGGCCTGGCGCTGGCGTGCCTGCTCACCACCACGGGCTCAACGTTCTGCTACCTGCTGTCGTCCACCTTTGGGAAGCAGCATGTGGTTCGCATCTTCCCGGATAAGGTGGCGCTACTGCAGAGGAAGGTATGGTCATTTTTTTTGGTTGTTTATTTGTTGCTGGGCAGACTAAGTGGAGAATTTCAAAGAATGTGTGCCGTGAATATTCAACCCCAAAGGCCAGTTTAACTGAGCAACATGAAATTTGATTGGCTATACCCACAAAAAGGTCTTAAAAGACAAAAGAAGTCTACCATTTTGGTTTGAAGCAGTCATTTTAGGGTCATTTTGGCCATTTACAGGGGTCATGGAAAGACAATGTATTTTTCGACTGGAATATTTTTTAAAATTCAGCACCTGAAGCCAGTCTCACTCATCTACATTAAATTTGGTAGACATGCTTTTCATGAGTAAGCCCACCAAAAAGTCTCCAGAAGCCTTGTCTGAAAAAAAAACATGGGAAGTAAGCGATTTTGTTTGGCTAATTTTTCACAATTACAAACATGATGAAGACTAACTTCTCCAGTTCTAATATTTGGAAAATTCAGCCCCTGAGCCCTTTTTTTTTTTTTGGTGGGGAGCTGGGGGGGCTTTTTTCCAGAGGTCCTTCAAGCACAAACTCGCACAGAGAGAGCTCCATATAATTAACATTGTGCTTGTCTTTACGTCCATATTCCTTCCTCTTTCCCATCTCTTCCTGCTCTGACAGGTAGAGGAAAACCGCAGCAGCCTGTTCTTTTTCCTCCTCTTCCTGCGCTTCTTCCCCATGACTCCTAACTGGTTCCTTAACATCACCTGTCCTGTCCTCAACATCCCCATCTCCATCTTCTTCTTCTCCGTATTCATCGGTAAGCCACTCCCACCCCCCGCCTTTTTTTTTTTTTCTCGACACAGCACTACCCGCCGATGCACGGCCTGCTAAAAAGAGTTTGCCTTCCCAGGTTTGATACCCTACAATTTCATCTGCGTGCGGACAGGCGCCATCCTCTCAGAGATCCACTCTCTGGATGACATCTTCTCGTGGGCCACGCTAGCCCAGCTGCTGGCCATCGCGCTGGCGGCGCTGGTGCCCGGCGCACTTATAAAACGCTACGGGCAAACTCACCTCAAGGTGAAGGACATGGACGGTACGTGGGACGGCGATCGGAAGAGGCAATGACGGAGAGTAGGATGAGGACTTTGAATACTGGAGGGCTGCACTGGTGCACCTTACGCCATAAGCCTTGAAGTCACTGTGAAAAAAAAAAAAAAACATTGTTCAAGCGGAAATTCAAGATTTTCTTTGCAATATGTTCTATGCCACGTCTAGTCTAAATTCGGTTTTCTAATTAATATTGCGCTTGTGGAGTCAGACTCAAACCTATTAATCCACATTTTCAGCCATCCAAGGAGTCTGACATTTAATGCAGCACCGCCCCCTGCTGTTGCTTGAAAGTGACGTAAAAGTGAACGTGCAATGCAAACGTCATGTGACCGTATTAAGAAAACAGATAAACCGTGACGATGCGAGCCCAAAGGTACTTTTGACGTCAAATTCAGTTGACAGCAAGGGGTGGTCTTGCATAAAATGTCAGTCGATTTATTACTTTTTTTTAATGATACAGCTCTTGTATTTGAGTTCGATTGCGCCAGTGTACCTCATAAAATATTTAGGTTTCCATCCCGTACAATAATTGCACTCACCCTTCAGTTCTTAACTTTGTCAGTGTTAAAGTGGAATGTCAGGTTGAATCAAAGATGTTTTTAAACTCAAGCTGTTTACATGCTGAACAAGCATTTCTATCTTCTAAATGTTTCCTTGTCTGCGGTATGTCATTTTGCATTACTGTATTTTACATTGTTTGTTTGTACTTTGGCGAAGCACTTAGATGTCTTAATACTCTATTTATTGGAAATAATAATGTATCCACGTATTTCTGTTACACATTATGTGTGTGTGTCTCTGAGGATGAGATTGTCATTCTCTTCTTCTTTGACCAAATTTTGTAAACAATGCTACTGTAAGTCTTTACTGTTAGTTTATTTTACTTTTTTAAAAATCCATGTCAAGGAAAACGCACAATAAAATGCACTTCTTAGAATCTCTTTATTCTCTTATACACTTTGTACGTAAGTCATGCACACGCACACTTTTCACACTGGCCGAGATCAGATCACATGTGCTTTTAGTAAACATTATGTGAAGACATACGATGATATACATATTTTTAGACTGATAAATATTGGTGGGGATCCATAAGCAGGAGATGTGCCTTTTTTTAAAAAAAAAAACAGATTTGGATTAAAAGTTAAAGTAATTAGTGTAAACACATTTGAATGGGACTCAAGTCACCTTGCAAATAAATTGTCTCGTTAACTTCACAGTATAAGACAAAAACAAGTCAGCAGCAACTTTAAACAGTACAGCAGTTCAATGTCAAATGAAAACTTTTCTAAACAGAACAGAACAGAAACTCGAAAGTTAAAACTTGAGTCCAAAGTTCACGTGAGAGGTCAGTCACTGATGCATCGATCCCATTATTTTATTAATTTGCTACCAGGATAATTGTTTTTAAGGCAAATTTTTCAATGCAATTCTTTCTCAATGTAATCATTTTATTGACTTACTAAAACTTTAATTATATTACTGTATTTAATTGGTGTGACGTAACCGTCGTGTTTAATTTTCCACTCATATTTACACAACTTTTTTTATTCTTCGCTGGCTAGCAATGACAATCTGCTTATTGACTTTTTTAAAATTTGATTTCATTGGATTGATGCTTTGTGTATGACATCTGAAAGGACTTGATTTATTTGTATTGATAAACCTTGAGCGTGTCCCTTCAACGACAAACAGTGACATCTAGTGGCTTCTTTCATCATAACATACAGGTGTATATAATCAGAAACATACAGTACTTGCAAACAAATCAGAATCAACATTGTTACACGAATTATTATTATTACCACCGTTCTATTGGCGCTGCAGTGGATATTAAAAAATGTAAAAGTAGACTAGAACAGCCAAATGTCTTTTGGCCTTAATTCGAGGCATTTTTAATGGTGGCAGTTGTGTGCCAACTCCCATTTAAAATACTGCAAGTTTAAATGTGATGGGATAATTCTGAACACGCCGCATGCCAAGTTATGAGAGTGCAACCACATCTTGAAAATATATTTTTTTAAGAAAGCTGTCAATTACAGGCCACAATAACAGTGGAAAACGTTCTGAAATGATCTTGGTCTAATTTATTTTAATTAAAAAAAAACCCTGTTATTTGAATAGGTGTGTGTAGATTTTTTTAGATCCACTTAACGTGTACCTAATTTTGTGCCAGTACAGTACATTCCTAACGAATAAAAACGGTGTGTCATTTGGTTTGAAGTTGATAGACAAGTGCGATGGAGTGGAAGTAAAGTCAGGACCATCACAAGGGATGGAAGAACTGCACCGTAAGGCACTTTTGGGTGGGGGAAAGGACGTCATGGCGGTCGCTGCCTTTTCCTGTCAGGTAGAGGTCATGCTGGTCTCAGTGCCGGTTCTGCCTGGTAAGCCAGTCGATATCAGAGCAAGGATTCACCAGTTGAGGTACATGCACTCTCTCCTGCGGCGCTAGAGGGTGAGAGGGAGAGAGGCCTAAAACTAAAGCAGCAATAAAAATGAACGGGATCAAAGTTGATATTGTATAGAGAAAATACAATATAGAATTACTTTTTCACATAATGACAGCTATGTTATGAATTTTTTAATTTTGTGCCTTAATAAATTGAATTGGCATTTAGAAACGGCATTTTGCATTTCCTTGCATAGTCTCTGTGTGATATTAACATTGGTTTGATGAACTGAAACCTTTGGATGTGATAAAGTAAATGTGATAAAAATAATATGTAAAGACTACAAATCAAGAAGGGGGCGAATACTATTTCACAGCACCGTATAAGGTCATTTTGGAACCCGTGCATGCAGGTGCATGCCCACAGACAGGTCCATACCTGCGCACGTGTAGCAGCCCTTGCACGCAGTGCTCTTTGTGGTAGCGCACAAACTGTGTGCACGTGAGCCGGACCTCCTCGCGAGGTCCTCCCTCCGAACCGCCCCGTTCAGCGTCTCGTCCCCACCACGCCGACAATCTGCCGGCACCGCAGCAGGACGGCGGTCACGTGAGTGCGACCTATTGGCGGACGCCCGGCGCTGGTGGTATGATTACCTCTTCTTGAAGGGCAGGAGGATGAGGTGACGGTCCAGGCCGAAGATCCCGAAGGACAGAAAGCCTTGGCCGTAGTTTGTCACGGCACAGAAGAACTGAAGCTCCAAGTACAGGCGGCCGGGGTCTTTGTTCAGCAACCACCACAGGCAGCTCGACAAGTTCTACACTCAACGTGGTACAGAAAAAGAAACATACGCTCACTGGTCATGTGAGCAAAATGAAATAGAATTCAAGATACACTCCAGATTACAAACGAAAAATATGAGTGAATTCTTACCGCAAGCAGGCTGACAATAAGCAAGAGACAGAGCAGAACATGTCTGGCTGTCTGCTTGTCATCTGCGGCTTGCTGACGATGCTCAGGTGCCGTTAAATTCAACAGATGTTCCGAAGACGACGTACTCTGCTGCTGCCCATCGCACAGCGTCCCCATGTGGCCTGCAGAGAACATTGCATCAAATATCCAATCACAAACGTGAAGGAAATCATTGCCATCTAATTGTATTTCTGCCTATGCTGTTGCCATGGTTCCTCTGTGTGCTGGTGATCATATCCGGCATGGACTGGAGCGGAGGAGACGTATGGAGGTCTAACACAAAATAATTATCAATAAATACACCATTTTAAATGATTTCCCCCTCCCCCCCAAAAAAAAACACAATACCAGAATTAATACTGCAGACAGAAGGTGAAAGTTCCGCTGACTGCTCTTGTTGCTGCTGCTGTTGTTGTTGTAGCGGGTCTTCCAAATCAGCAGGGGTCCTCAACTGCTCCTCACTGGAGGCAGGTAACGCCGCCCGGCTCAGGACGTTATAGCCTCTCAGCTGGCGGTCGCCTTGGCTGAGGCCCATCAGAGAAACGGCGGCCAGCGCCAGGCTGACTGACAGTAGTGCTGCTGTGCTGAAAATCTGCAGGTAAAGGTTGACAGTGATTGTTAATTTTTTTTTTTTCCCATGTTGTGCATAAGTCCAATAAAAATTGCGCCTACCGGTAAATAAATGTTTGACAACAAGCAGTCGTAACAGATTAAAATGTAAAAACATTTTTTGCATTGACATAATTACTGTTTTACTTTATATTTTCATCCAGCAACTAACAGCGATGAGCGTGAAAGTGACAAAAGGTCTTTGTCTAACCTGAGCCTTTCCATAGAAGAAGGCAGAGTCGATGGAGTCGGTCCTTTGGCCCACTATCAAAAGACCTCCCACCATGAAGAAAGGAACCCTGGGAAAAAAACAAAAAAACAATCGTGATAATCTGTCACGCACACTGACACAGTCATGGAGGTCAAATAAGGATTGACTAATTTGAGATACAATCTATACACACGTTCTTAAATCAATATAACCCTTATCTTGTGCAGTTTTATTGTGGAACTCACCCCCAACCCAGAATCATGAAAATGGCTGGCCGGAGTCTGAGCAGATCATCTCTGCTGGTCAGAGCCAAGCACAGAGGGATTAAACCTAAAAATCGAGTAGAGGAGAGACGTGATTCGCGGTTAGTATGCAGATTAGGACACAGCGCATCAAAGTGCAGACGTGCACACTCGCCCGTCCAAATGTACGTGCTGTACAGAGAGCCGTAGAGCAGTGCAAAGGCCAGCATTTTGCCCGCCAGATTATCCTGTTGCTTGGCTAGGAAGTTCCACAGGATCATGCTCACACACACCAGGAACTGGAACGAGGACAGGCGTGATCAGGTTACAAAACAAAACTCAAAAAAGTGAGATTTGACCAATTTATGTTTGAGACTGACCTGAGCCAAGAAGAGATTTAAGGCAAAGAGGTGAGGAAGACGCTTGAATTTCCCACTGAGCAGCATCACAGCTATGGTCCAAACCTGCGAGTACATGTGGAAAACAAAAAACATATTGAGGGGCATCTCAGTAATCGGCATTTTTCTTGATACACACACACACACACACACACGCTGTATTAAAAAGTAAATAAGTACATTCTCAGTGCAGGCAGGCCCACAATCAAATGTAAGAAATAAAAGGCTGAAATGTAAAAAAAAAAAAAAAAATGTATGTAAGAATTGCAAAATTACAAGATTTCCCTCAAATATTTTAAATAATAAAAAATATCATACAAAAATAAATATTATAATACATGCTTATGAAACAAATAACTATGTAGTTGTATACAGAAAATACAACCCCCAACTTTTTTTGAATAAAATCAATCAATAAATTAATAAACAAAAATTACGTGGATTACTTTCACATTTATAGGTTAAAATTAAACATAATTATCAAATTGAAACATCTTATAAATAATAAATAAAATAAAGTCATATACATCTACATATTAAAACAGTAAAATGAAAAGTAGAAATAACATTTTAACTTGAAAAAATATATACCGGTACATATATTAAAAAAAAGTCAAATCAGACTGTAAATTTTGCAAATAATGTGATCTCTAATGGGCATTGAATACTTATTGAGACCGAAACCAAACATTTAATGTCTGCTTTAGAGGGGGTGAAAAAACCCCAAAAAGATCAGCTAATCTTTTAATCATTAAGTATCTTTGTTGTCGTACCAGTGCCAGCAGGCAGATGATGCTGATGTTGAAGCTGACGTTCTGAAGCTCGGCCACCAGAGGCGCGGGGTCCATCAGCGGGATGGTCAGCAGCCAGGCTGAGACGTACATGATGGGTGCCGAGAGGAATGTGCTGATGACCATGCCGGACGTCACCTAAATGGGAACGACACAAATGGAATGCTAAAAAGGTTCATAATTAAATATAGTATTTAAAAAAATGTCTTTTAGAACGCTAGTAGGTCACATGCAATATCTGCAAGTCTGGAATCAGTCTTAACCTTAATCTTCAAGTTCCAAGCAAATTTTATCGTGACGGATTACCAAGAGTGACTGAGTCAAATCACATGACTCAAGTCCTGTAACTCTTGCTCTCAGCGACTCACCACCTCCAGCTCCATCCCATAGTGTCCAGCGTAGATGGCCACACTCGGCGCAGTCGGGAAGACACCGTAGAGGAAGGCAAAGTTTGACAGACTTGTGTGGTTGGCGCTGGTGCTGTTGACGCCCACGTCCAGAATGTCCATCATGTCTTTGCAGAACAGCGGCATCAACAGACTGAGGGGGACAAACTGCAGAGCTCAAAACCCAAAAGCCGGCAGGCGCCAGAAAAGGCAAAAGAGTGGGATTGGTGCCGTCTGGTTTTGAGATGTAATTTTGTCAAAAGCTCCCTTGAAAGATCAATTTAAAAAAATCTAATAAGCATCCAATAAGCATTGATAAATACATATTAACTTCGAATAGCCTTCATAAAAATGATTAGCTTTAACCTGGAAACAGAATTATAAAAGTTAATTTTGGAGATGTATGATTTTGACCCCACTTTCAAATTATTTATTTTGTTATTATTATTTAATCAAATACAGTGTAGGGATAAACGTGATATTGGTGGTGGCAATTTTGTGTAATTTAGATTTGGATTTTTTTTTCTCCAAATAAAAGATGACTTGATCAAATTAAATTACCGATGTAGAGATGAATATGGTACTAGTGGTGTAATGTTAACCAATTTAAATTTTTATTCAAATGAAAAAGAAATATTACAATTTTTAGTTACCGTAAATAAATTGAGTGAAATATATTGGACATGTCATTTTTCATTCTTATTTAAATAAAATTATTTAAAATGTTATTAATGCATATATATGATATTGGTCCCGTAAGTTTTAATGGAAATGTGATTTTTTTTGGGGGGGGGCATTTTTTTTTTATTTGATCATTTTCATTCAATAAGTAAATCAATGTGATATTGGTGCTGTAAATACTTATGTAATTTATATCTAGAATTATTGTAGATCTGTTTTTAAAAATAAAGTAAATTAACCTTTTACATATGGTGAGATAAACATAATATTGGTGAGAATTATGGATTGTAAATGCAATTTGACAAGCTCACTGAAATGGAAAGAATTGGAAGCATAAAAGCCCATCATAATGCTGGATGCTCTCCTGATCTTTCTATATTTGCCAACCACTCTAGATTTGTTTGTTTTTTAAATATATATATTGCCACTCACAGTTTTGCAGTGATAAGGAGAATCAACGCGACGCCGGCGTCTCGCGTCAATTTCCTCAGTTGTCCAACCTGCAACACGAACATGAAGCCCTCTCAGTCATGTCCTCCTACAAAATGCTTTGTACGAAAATGAGTATGAACCAACCATGGTGAGGCCCAGGTAGAACAAAGCGGCCCCTCCGAAAGAGTTGGCTAGGCCATCGATGAACTGGGACAGCACGTCGGGGATCCTCTGGCCCAGAGCAAAATGCGAGATGATGCCCATGACCACCATGAACACGACTGGGTTCTTTAACACCTGGAGAAGAAAGTTTGAGAGTTTTAATCCTTTAATGGATAATACGTGGACCTAAATTTAAACCTCTGGTAGGCATCTCTATCAACAGTAGACCCACAAAAAAAAGTCACTTTAGGCCATTTACAGGGGCCCTTCATAAAAAAAGTCTTCTACTGGAATATTTTGAAAATTCAGCCTTTAATACCAGTTCCACTTAGCAGCATGGAATTTGGTAGACATGTCTATCATAAGTGGACCCACAAAAAAGTGTCATACCTGAAAAGACAAATTTTTCAGTGACCGTCTTAGGCTACTTTAGGTCATTTCAACGGGTCCTTCCAAAAAAATATCTCTGAGTGGAATAGTTTTGAAAATTCAGGCCTTGATGCCAGTCTCATGTTGCAGCATGGAATTTGGTAGGTTTGTCTATCATAAGTAGACCCATAAAAAAAAGTCCAGGAAGTTATGCCGGACATTTTTGGTTTAAAATCACCATTTTAATCTCGTTTTGTGTATTTCCATCATCCTTCAAGATGAACATTGTCTTTCACACAGGAAAATTCATCTCTTGAAGCCAGTTTCGTCTAGCAACATAAATTTGGTAGGTATGTTTGTTAAGAGGAGACCCATAAAAAAGTCTCAAAAGGCCCTGCAAAAAAATACTCAGGAAATCTGCCATTCTGTTTCAAAGACGTCATTTTAGGCACCTTTCAGATAATTTCCAAGGGTCCTTCAAGGGTTTCATTGCTACCAAATTTGGACCATGTTTTAAAGACAAATGGGCGATGCTAAATTGTGGCACTCTCTTGCCTATGTCATTTAATGTAGGTGCGTCATGACGACAAAGATTTTGATGATTCTTTTGAGGATTCTGCGGCGATCAAGACCGACAGCGATGTCGTACCTGTAGAGTGACAACACCTAGCACTCTGGCCGTGCTTCGCTCCACATGGGGGTCGGTCCGCCTCCTCCATCTCTGCACCTCGCATAGGGCAAAGCCGATGGGATTGAGCAGCATGAGCGACACGGGGGCCACCAAGTAGATGTACTGCAGGTACTCCGGGTATGTGCTCCGATACAAAGCATCCACTGGGGAAAGACAACTTCTAAGTAGGAACTCGAGTACTACACATGTGTTTGTGCGGGACCTCACCTATGGGATAGCCCAAGGCAAAGTCGTTGCTTTGTGTGGCAAAGATGGCGTACAGTCCGGCTTTGCCGTACCTGTTTTCCGGACTGGCAACCATCAGCGTGAGAACACACACCAGGGTGAACACAGCCACCTACACACAAAAAGTTTTTTTAAATGTCGATTATCAATTTACTATACAAAGATCTCATGATGCATCACAGTATAAGACCATCATAATATTTCTTGTTTTATGCAGAAGATAAAGAATAAATGCCTGTGAGTATTATTCTGCCTGAATGTCAGCTGGAGTCCTTGGAAGCGCTTTCATTTTGTATTTGTGTCAGTGTGTGACTATCTCGTTCAAGAAGCGGCTAACGTGAGTGCATGGGCGACTGTGGCTTCCCTTGCCCATATGTGAGGGCATTCCAGTACCTTAACTGATTCACTTTACTCCAGAGTAGAAGCTGACCTTGGCAACCAAGATGCTCCACAGGAAGGACCAGATGACGTCGCCAAACTCCAACAGCACCATATTTTTGAACAGCAGAGCCGGGAGGGCAAATTTCGATACAAAGTTGCCCAGACCCTTTGCTTGGTTTTCGGTGATCACGTCAGCCCTGTGTGCGGGGCGACAAACCCTCAGATGACACATTCAGTTCTTATTGCTCAAGTTTTTATTTTTATTTCAGACCAGTAATCGATATTTACTTATTGTGGAAAATTCTGGCCACCCCAGATTGCATTGTTTCTTCAGGTAAAATGGACTAGTTAAACTGTCCAAGCATAAAAGAATTAATTGTATTATTACAAAAGTTGTTTATTTGAACGAATCCAGTAATTTATTTTGCTTCTGAAATTACAATGTTATGAGCAGTTCGCAAATGTTACCTGCCAGCTACGTATCCACACAGGATAATGCCAAAGCACTCGAGCAGGGCAGGGAACAGCTTATCGATAGACATATGAGGCCCGGCACCAGCGCCACCACCAGGGATCGTCAGGGAGCTGTGAGAGATGTTCTTCCCGTGGATGACCACATATCTGCCGCCTGTCTCCATAGTGACGGCCGGAGCTGCCTTCGGAGGGAGTTGAACACCCTGGAGAGATGAACGAGGCGAACATAACGGTGAGCTTGGTTCTGGCTACGTTAGCACACGAGTCGTTTCAGTCACCGGTAGGACATAAATGAGAGCCCAAAACGTCTGTTGCCAAACTAAATGCATTACTTATAAATGAATTAAAACGTTTTCAACGGAACTACATGAACAGATATTTTAGCCTCATTAGCTGCTGCATGCTAAAAACAATCAAGGCACGTCAAACCATCCCAACGTCCACAGCGTTATCTCTATTTTAAGCAGCTGGCACAACTTAATACCCACAAATATTTCAGTTTCTGGGTTAGAAAGCTTACCTTTGTTATCTAAATCGCCATTTTCTCCGTGAAATATCTTGCTCGTTGTGAAGGTTTACTGTATTGCCTTCGGGAGAACAGCAGTAGGGGATTTCTGAATCTGACAGCTGGAAGTGAATGACAGGCGAGTGGTCCAATCGGCCGTGAAAGACGAAACCGCATCCCTCTTCGATTGGATGGAGGCGAGGTAAGGGCGTGGCGCGGGTGACCGTGGATCATGTGACACTGTCGATAGACAGACATAACGGAGTAATAGTGCATAGTGAATGGTGCTTTCAAACATCATCGGTCTTTTTGGCTTCAGCAAGGTTGGTTACTCATTCAAGCGAGATAAGCACGCGATTGATGATGGTATATGGTGCTTTTATTTGTAATCGACGTTTTCAATTAAAACAATTTATCAATTAATTTGATTTATAACCATGATAGATCGGTGAATGGTGTTTTTCCACACGTTATCTGACTTATATCCAATTTTTAATAGATAACTGTGATGGATTGGTAGATCAAATGTAAGCCGTTTCAGTCTGGTTTTTGTAGAAAACTGTGCGCCAGAGAATGAATGGTGCTTTCACAAGGTGTGATTTTTCAGTTTCAAATCAAGTTTTTGTGATGTAGTGTTATAATCATGAGAGCTGCTTTCAAATCTTTTTTCTTGTTCCAATCAGGTTATCATGGATGAAATGATAACCTGATTATAGTGAATGATGCTTTCAAACACAACCAGACTTAATAGTTTCAGCATGATTTTCATGTTAAACTGTAAAATTGATTGATAGAGTGGTTGCAATACAAATCAGGCATTAACCAAAGTAAAGCACAAACATATCGGCTCCTTTTATTTACTGATGTCAACTTCTGATGGTCTTTAATTCCCCACCGTATTATTACTGGATGTGGTAAAGCAGGGGTCTCCAAATCCGGTATTCAAGGGGCACTGCCCTACAACATGTTTTAGATGTTTCCCTCCTCTGACACACTCGATTCAAATGATCAGTTCTTCAGCAAAGTCCGTAGAAGCCTGATCCTGGTCATTTCAATTAGATGTCTTGGTGGAGGGAAACATAAAACATGCAGGGTGGTGGCCCTAAAGGACCATATTTGGACACCCGTGTTGTAAAGAAACAAAACAACACTTAATAATACTGCACAGTTTCGGTAAAAACAACTTTACGACTCTCGTTAACCATACAAACAGAAACAGGTCCTTCATTATCGAACATGGCGCCTTCAAACAGAGAAAAATCAGTGCTGTTGTTGCAGCCGAGCGCAATATCAACCAAGTCGTGGATGGGAATTAAAGAGTGTGTGCTCCAGTGAAAATGGAGGGTAAAAAAAAAAAAGTACCATTCAGAAACGCAAAGACATACTAATAAGTAAACATATTGAAAAGGCACACGTGGCTGTTGGTGAAATTGGACATTGCATTTGTCCCGATGCAGCAGCGGTTGCAGGGCCATTCAGACTCATTCCCACTTTTTAGAGGTGGGCACTCGAGCAAACATTATTTTATCTAAGGCACTAATGGGAATGAACCCCTGGCTTTCTCTTTAAGGCACAAAACTTTAAATATTCGTACCCTTATAAAAAAAAAATCCCCTGAGGAAGCTGATTGATGTGACATTCATTTTGTGCTCACTAATGGCCTCAGGATACAAAACTCATGCAACGGTGGAGTTTGTGAGGGATAATTAAATGTGAGAATCTTGTGGAAGTGGAACACGTTATGACTGGTGGCTAAAACTTCTCCAATTAAACATTTAACATTTATTATTGTTTTAACACTGCTCCTCAGGTCCGCTTGGTAAGTCTTCTTCACCTTGGTATTGGAGGAAGAGGAGGAGCCCCTCTTTCCTTTTTACCTGAACCTGCAAACAAGAAAATAACTTTAAACAGAGTTGGTTAGTCATCAAAAAGTGGTCAATTTAAAAGACACAAGTCAATTTTGTTTTGTGGAAAAAAGATTTTGACAGTAACGCTAACACAGCTCCCGACGCTGTAAGCTAACCTGGGAAGCTTATGTTGGAGGGAAAGTTGGAAGCTAATGTTGACGCTAATTTTGGAAGCTATAATTAATATTAGATTACCTGTAAGGTATTATTAAAGGTAACATACTAATATCAGGGCTAATTTTAGATGTTGGACTTGAGATTTCTATTGGAAGCATTGGAGGCAAGGTTGGAAGCTAATGAAGATGCTAATGTTAGATGCTGACAATGGAAAATAATATAACAAGCCAACAATGAAACTATGATTCAAGGTAACATTGAAGCTAACATTAAATGCTAGCATAGGTAATGGCGAAGCTAACATTGTAAAGTAATGTTACGGGTAAGAAGCTTTTTTTTTAACACAAGAAGCTTTCCATCCAATGAGAAAAATGTCGTCCTTTTACCAGAATGAAGCTGATATACTTGGAGAATGAAGTAGTGTAGTAGTGTTTTCATATATTGTCATAATCTGAATAAAACCTTACGACATCAAAGTTGCGAATTTCCCAGAATAGAGTACTGAAGTTACCTTGATGAAGCATGAACTATTATGGTATAAAAATAATAATAATTTTTGTCCTCCTAAAATTGGTTAGTTAAAATATATGTAAGTATTTATTTTGGGTAATAAATTGATTTATTGTGAATAATAAAATAAGAATATTTCACAAATACATTAACACTTTCTTTACACTGCCAACATGTCATGCTGGGTTGAAGTCACAATGCATACTGTTGGACTGACCTCTGCCTTCGTTCTTGCTGATCTTGCTGGGGTACGTCTTGTGAAAGTGCTGATAGGGCTCGGGTGGAGGCAGGTCTGAGACAGGGTGGAAAGTGAACCGACCCTCCCAATCATCTGCGAGAATGGGGAAAATCCCATTTAATTTATTGACCAGTGAGGCAAACTAAAAGCCGTAACAGTAACATTAGCAGTTACTCTGAAAACTCACCATGTATCTGGTTGTGGTGCGAGTTCTGGAAGCCGTTGCCCATGGGTGGTGGCGGTGGTGGGGGGGCACCGCCTCCACCTGTTCCCGGTCTGTCCGGAGGTAGAGGAGGCCTACCTCCGGGCCCGCCCCGCGAGTTATCCGACCCCAGCCGCCCGATTGGAGAATGTGCCGGTGATGACCTCATGCTGACGCCGCTCACGCTACGACCCGAGGGGGGAGGCGGGGGAAGTGGGCCTGTGGAGATAACATCGGAAGCTAATTTCAAAAGCAAATGTTTGACGCTAACATTGGAGGACACGTTGGAAGCTAACGCTGGAGACACCAAAGGAAGCTAACAATCGAAGCTAATGTTAAAGATAATGTAGAGGCTAAGGTTGGAATCCAACATTGGTGACGAAAATTAATCTAACATTTGAAGTATTAAAAATTAACTGGAAAAATGTTTACCCTAAATTCAGAAACCAACATTCATGGTAATGTGATGCTAACGTGACAGTGACCACAGCAGCCCTACACATTTTTCTGACATCATATGGACTCTGCCAACCTGTGCGCCCTGATGATTGGTTTCGTCCAAATGAAGGTGGCCTCTCATTGGGTGGGGGAGGGAGGGGTCCGGTCCGCAGATGGGGTGAAGAGCCACAAGTGCTGGAAAAGAATGGCAACATTACAACACTGATAAGAGGACCCATACAGTATTATATTATGAGCACGAATGACAGGACACCTTTTGCCCTCTCGAAATCAGCTCAACAGATATTCTCATTCGTCAAAATGTGCCATGATTGGCAGTTGACCAGTCCAGATTGTAATTCGCTTCCCCTCATCAAGTCTTTCCTTCCTCTCAAAAGGTGAATTGAAGAGACAACTGTCCGTAGATGTGAAGAGAAGCGAAAGCTTGTTTGTCTCTATGTGGACAAGCACTATATAGAAAATGGACAGATGTTTTGTTTTTGGCATACCTGAGTGAAGTGTTTCTTTGGGGTAGACGAGGCGTGCAATGATCCTCCCCGACAGCGGGTGTCGGGGGCAAGGGAGGTGGGCCCGGTCGCCCTGGCGGGAGAGGTGGCGCCCCCCCTCCGGAGCGAGAGGAGATAGATGATGGTGGTTTGGAATTGACGGCAGGAGGCGGTGGAGGAGGCATGTCACGGGGCATGGACGGCCGGTGCCCCCCAATCGGGGCTGGCGGAGGCGGGGGCCGGTCGTCGGGAAGTGGCGGTCGACCCCCGGGAGTTGGAGGTAAGGGTGGCCTGCTGTTATTCGGAGGCGGTGGCGGCGGCGGCGAAGAGGCGCTCGGCCTCGAGGAACCACCTGGGGGAGGAGGCAGGGGCCCGTGCCGTCCTGGGGGAAGACTCGGGGGCGGTGGTCCTGATGAAGGGCTCGATCTGGGTCCCGCAGGAAGGGACGAAGGGTGTGGGCCCCCGCGGGGACTGAAGTTCTGATTGGGTCGAGCCGTGTTGGGAATGGGAGGGGGGACACCCCCTGGAGTATCTTGCCTTGAGGAGAGATTTGTGCGGTTCTTGGGAAGATCGGGAACACCACCGCGAACTACAGATGGCCCACCCGGGAGCTTGGGAGGACCAGTGACATGGCCCCCACCGAAGGGGCTGGGGCTCCCACCGAAGCGACTTGGGGGCAGTGCGGGTCCTCTGTTGGGTCCAGAGTCTGAAGGAGTGAGTGAAACATTAACTCAATACATAAAGCAATTGTTTTATTATGTATCTTTTGTTTGATTTGTTTTACCATTGGAATCTCGGTTAGCTGCAGAGCGCAGTTTTGGCATCCCGCCCGCAAATAGGCCTCCTAAACCAGCAGGAGCACCACCACCAAATCCCCCACCTGAACCTCCACCTCCACCTGAACCTCCTCCTGAACCGCCACCTCCTCCTCCTTTCGGTTCTGGGATACAAGCAGGTCATAATTTATACTTGTGTTCAGTATATTAATACCTATAATGTACCTATTCTTTATCCTCTCTGAAGAATGACTAATAATACTCCTCTGTATCATATTTAATGTTTATACATCTCTAATATAGCATATTTGATGATTGAATGTTGAATATTTAGATTATATTTAATGACCTGGATACCTTTAATGTCTCAAATTTACATAAATGCCCAATGTCCCATACATATTTCCCGAATATTTAATGCCCTCATGCGGCATATTTCTTACTGTCCAGCTGGGGGCCACTCCGATCATTGGTGACCGTCTTTTTGAGTCTGGTTCCTTTACAAATGTCGGACAACAGGGCATTGCGTCCCTTCTGCTCGCCGCGACTCGGCCTCTCTGTGTTGGCCTGGAACCGCCACAGATGTGCACAAGTTAGAACCGTGAGAAGAGTGTCCAGCATTTAGCTTCACATGCATCCCAAAAATATATCGGTTATTGATTAGGATTGTTTTTGTGGCTTACATGTGCCAGGCTGGGAGGAGGAGGGGCTCCCGGGGGCGGCGGGGGTGGCGGGGCAGGCATCTCTCCACGTTTAGGCGGTCTGCACTGGACGCTGCACCCTGCTTGACAAAACGATTTGACACAAGGCAAATTGTTTTGGTGTTCTTTAAATGAGCCGTTATCAAGAGTCAAATTTTTACAATACTGGAAAATGAGCCTGGGAGTTAATATTGTCATGGTAACGGCAACACGGACTGATAAATATCACATTAACTCTGCACTTCCTGTAAGCTGCTGACAAACAGGAAGTGCATCTCAACACTGCAGAGGGTTTTTTTTTTCCACCATTGACGTGGCCTATAACCTATACATTATTTTTTTAAATGCTGATTATTTTAAACCCACCAGACTCACACTAAATGAGTTTGGTTAAAACTAAGCGCATGACTTTTGAGCACTTTAATCAGGATGCAGCAACGCTCGGCCCATTTCCTGCAAGCCGTGACGAAACGGTGCATGTGAGGACATCAGGCAGGAAGTGCAAGCGTCCATTTTGATACCTTTCTCAGCCTTGTTGGATTACAATTCATACTCACACATGGCTCACTGGAGGACTGCAAGGTGACCAAGCGAAAGCAAGCAGCTTTCTCGTGGCACACTCACACAGGAAACATGCATGGTCCTTTCATGACTCAATTCATAGACTCCTCTGCAAAATGACCAAACTGGAGTGAGCCGTCTCTGGTTGTCAGTGGCTTTTTATTTATTTATTTATTTTTTATTTTTTTAATTATTACGGTTCAAAAGTATTCAACATGCTTTGGCAACATATGGAGTGGCGTGTCAGAAAAGAATTTGAAAACAATTTCCACTCGTGTAGTGTGAATTCAAGTCGATGTGAAGAAAAAAAGAGAAAAAAAAAGACAAGTCATGAAAAAGTTGTCAACACGACTCTACTTTTGTAAACTTCTTCCTCTCTTTTTGCAGCCAGTTTATGAGCAGAAGCATTGCACATCAGCAGGGATGCGCATTGACCTGAGGAAGCACCCACAACCCCCCCTCCCCCCACTTAAAAATAAATAAATAAACATCTGGATAAATGAACTCCAATGAATGGATAAAATTGATGAATTAGAACCATCCAAAGTTAAAATATGCACATGACAAGCCATACAATGTACCGGTAAACTGACACCAATGACATGTTGAGTGCATCTCTTGAAGTCACATGCACACTGACATTTGCACACTGTGATCAGCTGTGAACACAGGGCCTCAATTGTGCATGTGCTATGTGTGCGCGCGTGCGTGTGTGTGTGTGTGTGTGCGCACGCGCACACGTGTCCAACACCAATAACAAACGGTCCAATTGTTTCCTTTCTAACGTCTGTGATACTTTTCCCTCTCTGTCTTCCAGACTTTTTCAGATGTACTTAAAGCAGCTCAAAGAAGCAACTGTTTGTTTTGATGTTGCTGCAAGGCTCCCGCGATAGTTGATAAATATCATTTACTTGAATTTGCGATATGAAGAAAAAAAAAATGTGACCGAGATGATTCATTTCAAACTCCCCCCCCCCCCCCCCCCCCCGCCACCCCACAC
>CAAKHF010001301.1:2758-12758 GCA_901007745.1 Hippocampus kuda | reverse complement strand
CAGCGGCACTTGAAGGCACACAATATAGCAGTACTCACAGTCACACAGTCTTTATCCTCTGCAAAGAATGATTGGTATTAGTGCTGTACTGATGAGCTGAGAGCTTACCCAATGGACAATATGTTGGTCTGTCTGTCTTATAATAATTATAATAATAATACTGCCCCAGGTGGCCAAGGCAAGGCACTACTGCATGTTTTGACAACGTTCACGATCCTGGCATGCTATTTTTCCTCATTAATTACACGTTTCAAAATATTTTGTTGAGTTTTATAAGGACGGACGAAACGGGCAAAAAATAAGCGATAACCCTCGAAGCAACAGATTGAACACAGCGGAACTTGTAGGCACACAAAATAGCAGTACCCACAATCACACATTCTTTGTCCTCTGCAAAGAATGATTGGTATTAGTGCTGTACTGATGAGCTGAAAGCTTGCCCAATGGACAATATGTTAGTCTGCCTCACGTGTACTTTTTCTCTCATTTGCTGCATGCACCTCTCTTTGTTAGTGTCGTTGTCTTTGTTTTTTTGGGTTTTTTTTCTCTCAGGTAGCCCTCCGTTTCTTTCCAAAGAAAGTGAAAAGTGCTTGTTTGGTTGCTTGCGGCTGTGTCATTAGGAAGACGAAGCGAATGACTGTTGACACTGTCGAAAGGAGCGTTCAGCATGACAACGTTGTTTGTCTCTGTGGAGAGACAGCATCGGTGTTATTACTAAATGTTTTGGCGGAAATAATGCCGCGTGCTATTTTGCGGCGGGAGCTGAAAGGTCTGCCACCCTCTTGGTCCTCTTCCTCCCCTTCCTCCTCCACTCCTCCTTCCTCAGCTTCCTATTGTCTCGCAGCCTCTTGCCAAGAAAGAGACTCTCCCCACTGTGTACACACACACGCGCGCGCGCACACAAACACGTATATATTTCTCCTATCGCATCCCATCATGCACCTCTGTGCCGCCATCTCCACTTTTGCCGCACTTGATTTATGCAGCAGCTCCAGCCCAGAGAAGCGATCGGGAGATAAAGGCCGACCTGCAACACGAGCGTGTGTCTGTGTGGCGTGCGCACACACACACACACACACACACACACACACACACACACACACACACACACACACACACACACACACACACACACAATGTCGGGCACAGATGTACAGACAACGTTTGTGCTGACAGATGACTGATGTTGGAGCTGATATGAACCCGCTCGCATACTCTACCAGCGTGTGTCTGTGCGCGTGTGCGCTCTTCAAGCATCATGCTCGGAATGAAGAGACGGGAACTCCCTTGTGAGACTCACGGGGCGAGTCAAAGACGAGGACAACGCCGCCAGCAGGAAGAGGAAATGAGGAAGAGGAGGAGGTCACGAGGAAGAGGAGGAGACAAGGATGGAAGAGAAAGGACACGATAACGACGAGGGAGATGAGGCCGCAAGCTAGGGGAAGACGTGAGCGTGTGAAAAAGGGAAAATGCGGGCAAAAGGAGGATGAGGGGGAGTGTTTGTGTGTGGGGGGGGGGCGGAGGTGCGAGTGAGTTGAAGATGGGAGAAGGGCGAGGACACGAGGAAGACAAAAACAAAACACCGTTAAAGGGCGAACGAGAACGTGAGTGACGGCGTGCTAATCTGTCGGGGGTGGTCGGTCGTCACGCCGGATGGCTTTTCGACGCCCACCTGCTGTCAGTCATCCACCAAATGTGCGCATCCTTTCACAGGTTGCCACTTTGACAGCGGGCGCCATTTTTCCTTCGAGGCTATGTCACGAATGTGTCAGGTGACGCAGAGTGAGAAAGGCGTTAAGCGCTTCAACGTCGAAAACTGCGAAAGCTGCATGGGGAGGCACCCACGAGGACAGATTTATTTTTTATTTTTTTGCTTTGACTTGTGAGCACCATCTTGTGATATGAAATATTCCTTATCCTCTGCATAGAACAACCAATATTTGTGCCGTAATGATGAGCTAAGAGGAGTTGAGACATCTAAAAGGATGGTCTTATAGTGCCCCTGGTGGCCAAGACGTGCACACCAGAAGGAGCAGCACAAGATGCGTTCAATTGAAGCAGAAAGCGTGTGTTGAATTCTTTTTCGTTACATTTATGCTTCCAGCCATTTTCTGGACCGCTTCTCCTCAGGAGGGTCGCGGGTGCACTGGAGCCCATCCCAAACTTCATGACCTCATCAGTGGACGTTTTGATAAAGCAGAATACGATGGAGTACTATTTTGCCACAATTTTGTTTATTTTTGGGGAAGGCTAGAATGGGTTCATTTCCTTCCATTTCAGCGGGTAAGGTGATTTGAGTTCCGAATTGAACTCGTATCTCAAGGCACGGGTGGATATGAAAGTTCGATGATTAAAAGTCATGATTCAAATGCAACCAAAACATCAGGGAGCTTCATCGTTCAAATGTGAGAAGAGTTGGACTCAGCCAAACATGAAACACGGCCAGTCGATGCGCATTTCTCGACGCAAGTCCGACAAGTTTTGCTAAAAAAAACACAACGGCAGCAAGATGCACAGAGACGGGAGAAGTATTTCCGACTTGCTTCCAATGCACCATGACTCCGATCGACGTCTTGTTTTCTTTTGGTTCGTCTGTAAAGTCGCAACTGTTTTCATATGCTGCTGTTTTCACTTTGCAAGTCATTAATGAAATGCAAACAAACATTCCGGGGTAGGCAAAAAATACATTTAAAAAAATGCAAAAAATAAAAACTAAAAATCAGCATTCCTCCCTTGGCTTGTTGTTCTGGCCGCCCGCCTTGCCTGCAGTGCAAAAACTGCGTTTATTTCTCTTTGAAGAACATGAGGCCAGTGAGCGGGTGTGCGTGTGCAAATGAGGTTTTGCGCTCACATGAAAATAACGAAGGAACGCTGCTCGAATCATTAGTCAGTTGCAACGTTGGAGAACGGATATATTTTCTTTGCAATGCATGTGATGAACAAGGCACTCTTTATAAAGCAGCCACGCCGGCGCAAAGTGACAGTCCACAAGCGGGCACTCAACATGGACCTTTCTCAAAAACTCCACCACGCTCTTTGACAACGAGGCACTCTACAGTAGCCACACAAGTCCAAAGCAATTGACCATACACTGGCTGTCAAGTCAAACTAAAACAAAATAAAGATAATTCTGCCCTACCCGTTCTTTTGCACTTCTCTGTGGGACGTGCACACACTCACAAGTGACAACGAGGCACTCTAAAGCACAACAGTCTACACGCAAGCTGTCAAATCAAACTTAAAAAAAAAAAATTTAACTTCTGCCCCACCCATTCCTTTGCATTTCTCTGTGTGATGTGCGCACAGCTGACAATGAGGCATGACGACAGTAGCCAGAAACCACAGTCCACTTGCTGGTTGCCATGTTAGGCTTTTAAAAAAAAAAAAAAAACTCAGTCTTTGGACATTTTCAGCAATTATCTCCAAACATGTCGAACGTATTCGGAAAGGAACATCTGCAACATAAGCTTTTAAGGTTCCGTGTGGACAAGTGCACTTCAAGGTAGCGCGCTGCCGTGCTGCACTTTATTTCAGGCACGACAAGACGATCCTAATGAAACATTTCGGCAGTCTGCTGAAGTGTACTTAAAGGTTATGTTGTGTGTACAAGTGGACTGAAATGGACTGTTGTGTGTACAAGTGGACTTAAAGCTCCTCGAGTGCGTTACATTGTGTCTTCGCGCATGCTTGTGTCGTGGCTAACGACTCGGAGGGGCCCTAGATTGAATAATTGATGTTGTTAGTGCCGTGTCCATTTTCTTCCCTGCTGCATCTTTGTCTTCATCCCCTCCTCACTGGTCCAGTTTCTTTTCAGCCCTGGCTAACAAACCGCACCATAACCACATCCCCCCCCCCCAAATCCTTTTTGATTGTCTGCTTTCTGTCATTTAGTCCCACAGTGGCGTGAGTGAGTCTGAGATGAAATTCTCCAGATTTTCTATTTACAGTATGGATAGACTGTCAGACATATTGACGTATAAAATAAAGCCTGGCAATTAAGCGAAATGGAACATTCTTTTCGCAAAATGCTTTCTACTACACTGAGATGCTGATTTAACCCTTTCGGGGACAGCTGTTACTACAGTGGGCATCTTATCATGTTATCAGGTTAAAGGGTGCGTGAAAGGGTAAAATTGGTTTATCGTTTTGGCCCGAATATAAGACGGTGTTTTTTTGCATTGAAATAAGACTAAAAAGTGGGAGTTGTCTTATATTCGGGGTCGAGACATTATACTTATTCACGACGCTAGATGGCGCCAGATATCATTGAAGCGAATGCTGAACTTGACTCCCCAGGCCAAAGTGAACCCCTGCCGCGAAGAATAAAAATAAAAATAACGGTAGCACGAAGAAGAAAAATAAAAAATAGTGGTGAGAAGGAAAAGAGAAGAAAATAATCAAAGAGATAACAGAAAATTGAGAAACGTAGCGACAATCTGGAGAAAAGTGGGTCGAAGATCGGCAAGGTTAACTGGCAGCTGACTGGCAATTTGCATTTCATAAACCAGAAACCATTAATTTACAAATGTGATTGCACTTTCGTTTACATATTTAAACGTTCAGGTATTAAGATTTGAATGAGGCAAAATAACATGCTTTTTCTCTCAAATATAATGTTATAATCATTTGTTTCAGATGTACTGTAATTATTTTCTGTATAAAAATTAATTTGGTGTTCAAAAAGTCTTTTTTCAAACTTGAGTCTTGAAAAAGAGGGGGTCGTCTTATAATCAGGGCCGTCTTATATTCGGGCCAATACGGTAATTGCTGAGCCCTACTAAAATTAAAAAAAATTAAAACAGTCACACACAAAAAACAATTCAAACTATGTCCCCCAAAATATCCCCAAAACACACACACACACCACGCACACACGCGCACACACACACACACACACACACACACACACACACACACACACACACACACACACACACACACACACACACACACACACAAATCGCTGCAGTCAGCCGTCTTGGAACAATTGGAGCGATTCATCCCAAATGTGTTTTCAGCTGGCATCTTTTGTTCAACATCTGCAGACTGTTCAGAATCAACGTGAGCACACGCGCGCGTACGCGCACACACGTGCATCTCCAGCTTCTTGTCTGCATCTATTCTATTTTTGCTGATTTTTGTCAGCGCGTGTTCGAGCAGCATGTATGCCGGCTTCTGACTGGCCCACCGGTGCAATTCACAAAGGCTTCAAGGTCTGTTTTTGTTTTTCCAGCCCTCTCAAGGAGAAAAGCAAATTTCACAAAAAGTCTTGCTGCAAAGTTGGAAGACTTCAGCCTTTGCGTCTCCCAACGATTTGATGCACTTCATCCGTCCATAAGCCTGAACACTTTCTCAGTTGATTGGGTCAAAGACGACGATGATGACAACAAATGTAGTTTAGCTCTCATGTTTTTGGGGGGGTTTTTTTTGTGCAAAACTTAATCCCACTCAAGCGATCGTTATTTTAATCCCATTTGCTCGGACATGCTGATTAAGTGAAATTACTGCGGCCCATTTACCACGCACGCATACTTAGCTTCTGTAATATGCAGAAGAAAAATGTATATTGCACTCGTTTTTTTATGTCCTTATTATATTTACTCACACCATTAAAAGACGCATTTAGCTTCGGAAATTGAGCTTTTTCCATTCGGGCAGCTCAAATTCAGTCAAAATAATCCTCTTAAAAACAACAATAGTGCGGCCATGTGCCCCGTTGTGTAACTATGCGGAAATGTGTTTACTCAGTGTACCTCTCTCATGGTTTAGCGCGTCCTTTTGATTTTAAAAACTGGCGTGGGCGGAGCAGATTGGATCTACAGTGGTATCTCTAGTTAAGAAATTAATTGGTTCTGGAAGAAATGTCTTTGCCCGCTCTAAGACGTGGCTTCTGAAGGTGGGGATCCGAGCACCCGCTGAGGTCCCCGCCCTCGGCCAGCAACCAGCTCAGCGAGCAGTGACTCGCATCCAGGCCAGGGAAAAAAAAGTCTTCCACCGGGGTAGGGTCAGCATCAGGTTTTCTCTGGTCCCCGTTTGATTGTGGTCACCCTGCCAAGGGCATAAGGCCCCACATAACCGAGCTCCTCATGTCATTGGGACACAAAACCACTAAACTACAACAAGGGAACAGTTCAGAGAGACGGGAAGATATTTGACATCTGAATTGGCCTTTTTGCAACATGCCGTGTGAATTTTAGCTACGATGATCTTTGATTTCAAGTAGTCGTTAATCAATCCGGCTGTTTGAGGCAGCAAGCGGGCTAATTCCACGAATCAAGTCCTGGCCGTAAACAAACACCTCCAGCAAGAAAAGGACGGGCTGCGTTTTATCTCGGAAGTCAAGCGGGAAGTTCATTTTGGATGTTTTGTTTTTTTTCTTTTTGTGGCGGTGCGACAGGAAATGAAGTGCGTCAACGCCGCCGCCGCCTCACGCTCGTTAGTCTTTGTTGTCGACCGCCCAGCGATGTTTCATTTGTCTACCGTGAGGCTGACGGAGAAATAACGACGTGGAAAATCACGTCTGAATCACGGCGTGCAACACGTCAACAACTTTTCTGGAGTTGGGAGGGTTTTTTTCTTTTTTTCTTCCCCTGACTCAAATATTTTCTTTGATTTTGCTCTTTTTAGGACACTCAAGTAGCAGCACTTCTCTTATCAAGGTGGCAGCGGGTGAGCTGCAGTTTGTCACAGCTGATGTGGGGCATTAGCGGTTAATAACTTCAACTGATCGCCATCCAATTGCAAAGCACATGTAGACAAACAATGGACTGGTCGCTTGCCAATTGCAGGTCCCTATCAGCTAAACATACATAAAAACATCAGCGCATAACTTTCTCAATCATGAAATCATTCTTTTTCAATTTCATTAGCGAACTGCGAGGCAAACGCGCGAACCATTAGCTCACCGTGCTACCCTAAAGTTGTCATTTTCTCGAAAATTGCAGCGGTTAGTGTGTCAGGAATGTAAATAAAGGAGACAAAAGCCTTTAGCGAGCCCTAAAACACTTTGGAAATGTTCGTTAATTGGCGACCGCCGCGACTAACAAGACAAACAAAGATGCTAGCTAGTCTAAATGTAAATTTTCTGCGCGCGCGACTGCAGCACATGAATAAATAACGAGCCAATAAAGGAACCCTTCTGGGACGGAGGTGAGCAGCAGCACTGCTGAAGCGGAATGTCAAAGAAGGGAAAGCGACTGTTCAGCTCACGCACTTGTAGGTGGCTTAAAGCGCACAATTTTTAAAAAAGACGCTTTTAATGGCCCCGCAGATGTCCTTGATGAGCTCTCTCGCTACACAAGCCAAATGTTTGGAACGCTTCGCTTTACTCCTCCCAACTCGTTAAGTGTTACCATCACTCTTTGGGTTTCCCTCGCAAGGTTGCAAAAACGATTAGGAAAGGAAACGTCTTGGAGAAAAGCTGCCGGCAGGGCAATCAGGAAGTTTGCCTGAAAACTAAAAACGCCATCGGTCAAGTGAAAAACGAATGTTCAATTAACTGTCGATTAAAGCGAGCTTATTCTTATCCGCACCAACATGTTTGACCGTTTTCTTTCAAATTAAAATACGCTTATTTTACAACCATAAATTGATGCTAACAAATGCTACTGGAGCAACTAATTGTGTTTATGCTAATGCTAACCAAGTGTCACTTCTAGATGTCACTAACAGACTCAACTTCTTGTCCATTGCACTTTTATACCTTTTATTTTTTTGCTTTCCATTGTATTTTTCTACATTTTTTATTCATTTTCCATCCAAACACGTGCTTATATTCCAACGATAAGTGGATGCTAATGATTTTTGTTCGGATTTTCTTCGTAAAGCTAAAGTTATCTTGTCAGTGATGTTTGATGGATGGTAGAATGGCAGCATGAACTCAGCATATCACTGAGAATGTTTTTTTTTTGTTTTTGTTTTTTTAAAGAACAACTGTGACATAGCAGGTCTGCATTTTTGTATGGTGGTGCGCAGTTTGTTTGTTTTTTTCAATGCAGAACGCGTGCCTTGGCTCAGTAAAGCTTGGGAAAGTCTGCACTCAACCATCCACAGTTGTGATGAAACGCAAAGTCAGCACGTTTTTTTTACCAGCCCGTCTTTGTGGACATTAAATATCGGCCAAGGTGAGCGGCGGTTGGTCGGTCCAGCGAGCCCGGCGGGATCTTTTGTCAAATTGTAATACGCTGGCACGCTTTGCTTAATCCTGTCCTGTTGATGGCTAATCCAAATGGAGCGCTGAATAGCCTTGAAGCTAATAGCTTCCCAGGAGCCGACACCCCCGCTCAACCCCGCACCCCCACCTCGGCCCTGCGGCCATTAAAACCTGCTTCCATTTTTTTTTTTAAACCACATTTGTCCACCGGCTGACAGTCTCGGTCCTCCTCCGCCTTTGCTGCCCTTTTCATCCTCTTGGGAGGCTGGAGCGGACGCAAGCGGAAGAATAAAATAGAAGCGCTTTGATGGGATCAGGTTGTTAAGTGAACAAACCGAGTGTTAACTGAATAAATGTGCTGTGCAATTATTGTTCTTTTGGCTGCTAACGAGCACCCAGCGGGCACCAGACTGAAAAAAATATGTATCATGAACACTTTCATGCACCAATAATGATAACCTGATAACATGATAAGCTGTCCACTGTAGTGACCGCTGTCCCTGAAAGGGTTATTAACTGTTGCTCCAATGAGGAAGTCGTTATTTCCTCATTGGTACAGTGGTACCTCTACTTACAAAATTAATTGGTTATCTCAGAAATTTCTGAATTAGAAAATTTTGTAAGTAGAAACGTGTTTTCCATGTAAATGCCCTAATCCGTTCCAAGCCCCCCCAAATTAAGACATAAATGTTTTCAAAAGCATAAAAATGCATCAAAATATGTGACAAATACATGTTATAATTAGATTATTGCACAATAAATGAGAGTTGTGCAAAATTTAAAAAACAAAGAATAAAGACTAAACATGATGGTCATTTCGCTTTTAACTGCTTCCTCATCGTTTTTTGCCCTCTTTAGTTGACGTTCTCTCTCAGAAGTGGTTTTTGCCTGGTGTTTTGTAAAGAACTGATCCAGGACGTTTGCCTTTGTCGGCTTTTAACAATTCTTCGAAAATGTCCAAGGCAAACATCAGCATAGTGAGCGATCACCCGACTGGTGAACACTTTAACGTAAAAATCGGAACAGCTCAAGGGGCCGAGGGGCAAATGACGAGGACACCGCATCGACACATCTCTATCTACACATATAGACAAATACGGTAGAGGTCCCTCTTAGCCAATGGGATGCCAGGAAGATGCTCGGTAATAGCCAATGGCAGAGCAGCTAGAAGTATGTTGCGTTCAGGAAACTTGGAGCTGCAATTAGCAGCCCACACTGTATTTTTACCTTTCGTCTCTCAAATTTTCTTTTGTAACAAGAGGCAACAGTTTCCTGTTGAGGCGTTTCGGAACTTGAAAATTTCGTATGAAGAGACATTCGTAAGTAGAAGTACCACTGTACTACTGTCTCCGGTTGGCCCAAGTCGAAATAACAACGCATTCGTGAGCGGGTGGGGGTAATGTTTATTTATTTATTTTTTAATGATTCCGACATGGAGGGAATCCATTTTGTGCGCTGCGGGCACCTCATTAGAGCGTGATGGAGTTTTGTTGGCAGCAACACGAAGAAGAAGAAGGTGACAGAAGATGCAAGATCCGTTTATAGTGCCGGCTCGTTAGAGCCCCGTCACGCCTTCTGCACCGGCGGCGTGTGAAGCGCAGGCCGTGAAGCCTTCTTTTTTTCTTTTTTTTTTTGCGTAGCTTGCACCGTGCTCACTTGCTTCTCTACTTGCTGTCTCCATCCCATAATAGTTCCAATGACAGCCAGTGGCTTGAAACTCTGGCTCATCTTCTTGGAGGACGAGGAGGAAGAGGAGGAGGAAGAGGAAGGCTGTTTCGGGAGGGTTTATGGTCTGCTGAGAATGAGCTGGGCCAGCTCTTAAACGAGCGCCGTTTAGGGTACCACCGT
>CAAKHF010001300.1:1576-31573 GCA_901007745.1 Hippocampus kuda | reverse complement strand
TGTTTTCACTCATTGTTTATGAGTACAACAGTCTGCTAGAGGGTGGTCCAGTGGTGAGCGCGTTGACATCACAGTGCAGAGGCACCGGGTTCAATTCCAGTGCCGGCCTCCCTGTGTGGAGTTTGCATGTTCTGCCTGGGTCTGCTCTAAATTGTCCCTAGGTGTGAGTGTGAGCGTGGATGGTTGTTCGTCTCTGTGTGCCCTGCGATAGGCTGGCAACCGGTTCAGGGTGTCCCCCGCCAACTGCCCGAAGACGGCTGGGATAGGCTCCAGCACCCCCCGCGACCCTAGTGATGATAAAGCGGTTCAGAAAATGGAAGGATAGATAGTCTGCTAGATTTATATAGATATATTTTGTTCCACTATACTGTACCTATTTACTCTCATGTAGAGATGAATCGACAACTCGAGCATCAAATTAATCGGTAATCATTTTTGATAATGGATTAGTTGTTTTGGGACTTATTTCACCGCACCCACTGTAATGCTCTTGCATGTGGGAAAGGAGAGCCACAGTCTTGAGTATGAAGAACAGTGACACACAATGAGCACACTCGCGCAGGGGTTGCTGTTGGTGACAACTGACACCCAGACGCTCACAGAGCTGACTTCACACACCACCCTATCAAGCCCCGCTTCTGAAAATACATTTCTTGCAGGAGTTTTGGCCTGCCTTGAACTTTTTGACTTGTTTTGCCACATTTCATATTTCATATATCATGATATAAAATTCGATTTAAATTTTTTTGTTTTTTTATGTATTTATTTATTTATTTATTTTGGGGGGAGTAGTAGGGGATGAAGAATCCACACCAAGTGGGACACAATCGTAAGGTGGAACGAAATGTTATCAAGTACTACAAATTGCTCTGTCGTGATTGTCCTTTCTGCCCCATAGGGACAACAACATCGAAGAGTGTGGCCTGGAAATGTTCTTTTGTGTTGACAAGGAGATCTTAGGTGAAATCACCACGCACGACCTGAAACCTGGCGGAGGAGAGATCCAAGTTACGGAGGAGAACAAGGAGGAGTACATCAGGTGGGCGCTGATGAATTGTGATTCTGAAGTCTGCCTTCTGATGTCGAACCGGACTATAGCAGAGGCCGGGACGGTGCTTGTTTAAAAGGAAATTCGAGACATGGGTGTTCAGTTTCATCTTTCAAACTGTTGTTTCTGTCTGGATGAGATATATTATGCATTGGAAACATTTCCTTGGTGTCCTAAAAGGTCCGTGACATTGGTCATTCAAAATGAATCGGGATCCACCAGAATAGGAAATGAAACAGAAACATTGGTAACACCCTGATTCAAGTCCCTCTGGGTTTTTTTTTTGTTTTGTTTTTTTTTGTGGTGTGCAGGTTGGTAGCAGAGTGGAGGCTGTCGAGAGGAGTGGAAGAGCAGACCCAGGCATTTTTTGAAGGCTTCAATGAGGTCCTCCCGCAGCAATACCTGCAGTATTTTGATGCCAAAGAGCTGGAAGTATGCATACAGAAACTGCACTATTTACAGAATACAATGCCATTAGAATTGTAAAAACAAATGAACTATTGGGAAATCTAAATTAAAACAAACAGAGCTCCAAATCCTGACAATATAATAAGATACGTTTTCACTCAGTGTGTGACCCCCCCCCCTAAATTCAATCGAGCGTCTCAAGAAAAAGGTTCTCCACTCTTGAGTCTACGATGAGCATTTTACCATCGAACCTTTGTCCGTGCAGGTGATGCTTTGTGGCATGCAGGAGATTGACCTTGCAGACTGGCAAAGAAATACCATCTACAGGCACTACGCTCGCGGCAGCAAGCAGATCATGTGGTTCTGGCAGGTCAGCATCAAAACGATACAGAGGTTCTGAACAGGGGGCTCTTTTCTGCTATGGATGAGTGCACCTTGGATTGGATATGCTAGCAATGCAATGTGAAAGAAAGAGAGAGAGGTTTTAGGATTCCGTGGTTTAACCCTACACTGCAGTCTACCGAGAGCTGCTTCTATTTTTTTCTTTATTCAGCAAGTGCAGCACAACCCCTAAATATTAACAAACAAAAAAAAAAAAGTGAAATGAATCGCTCTCTGATTATGTTGATCAAAGCTGCACATTTATGATTATCATTTATGAAGACAGCTCTTGTATTGGATCACATTGAATGGTACAAAGGTACCTAGTGTTTTGACTGGTAAAAATAATTACTTTGTTTTCCCCACAGTTCATAAAAGAGATGGACAATGAGAAGAGAATGCGGCTGCTTCAGTTTGTCACTGGTACCTGTCGTCTGCCTGTCGGAGGCTTTGCTGACCTCATGGGTAATTTTTCATGTGTATTTTTGAATTTGGGCAGAGAGGCTTCATGAGACAGGTCCGACTTTTTGAGGGAGCGATAAGCAAAATAGCTTTATCATGTTTTAAATGACATTGGCAAGGCTTCATTTGAATGCGAAGAGCTAATTTGCATCGCAAATAGCCAGACACAGATGAATTTTTGAATGTGATAAAATGCCTCATTCTGCTTCATTTTATAGGAAGCAACGGTCCACAGAAGTTCTGTATTGAAAAGGTGGGAAAGGAAAACTGGCTTCCCAGAAGTCACACATGGTGAGTTCACAGAGTCGAGACGCTGAAGTTGTTTCAGGAAAGAAGATACTGAAGGGCAAGAGAAGAAAATCTGACTTGATAGCATACAAAAAAATGTAATTACAGTGAACAATGTCAAATTTGCGGTTTGACACTTCAGAATGTGCCTATTTGCGGATAGTTTGGTGTCAAGGAACTACCGGTATGTTGAAGAGCTTTATTTAGACAGAAGTAGCACTTTGCCACCAACTTGTGGCAGTTAACGTTTTGGGGAGGTCGGTCACTCCCGGGGGATTCTTAAGTTGAGACAGGACTCAGTCCTGCATGTTTTCGGGTGAATGCTGTTATATGTAAAAGTGAAAATATTTATTGTGTTTACATAGGAACATTTTATGCCATTACTCTGAGAGGATGTGTGTTTTTTTTTTAAAACACCTGAATACGATTTTAAAAATGCAAGGCAATGTTGAAATAGGCTCTGTTTTAACCATGGTGGTGGTGTGAGAACGACAGACACAAGGCACATGATGATTTATTTTTTTTTCCTCTCTCTCTGCTGTACTTTGCAGTTTCAACAGATTGGATTTGCCACCTTACAAGAGCTACGAACAGCTGAAGGAAAAGCTGATGTTTGCCATTGAGGAGACGGAAGGCTTTGGACAGGAGTGACATTTTGAACTGGCTGTGGCGCTGAAGCGCCAGGTACTGGGATTGAGAGCGCGGGGTTGAAACGGTGAAAACTTCCGTTCATTTTGTTTGCGGGGGGCCCAGGCTCGGTGCTTGCGTATTTATTGCATCCACCTCCAAAGGAAAGCTTTAATCGGTAGTCTATTGAAACCAAAATCACAGAAAACTGATTCTGGACTCCAGAATGAGCATCATGCAACCCCATATTCTGACCATTTTAAGGTCAGCAGCAACCGGGAGACAGCGTTTGGAGTCTTGTCTCGTCGCTTATTAGTCAAACTAGTCCCTGCTATGGCAGGTTTTCTGGGTTACCAAAATTAAGCAGATTGTATTGTTGGCTCTTAATCAACATCCACCAGAATGATTGTCGCTTTTCTCACTTGCATTTCCCCCGCTAACAAGACTTTTTTTTTTTAACTTGGCTTTGGTTCATGCCTTTAAGGAGAAAGGAAAAATAAAACAATAACAAAATGATGCTGCATATTAAATCAAACTATGGTGCTTACCGCACTCACTTGGGAGACAAGCCGTGAGAAGCAGCCCTGAACGGCTCCATGATTGTGACCATAGTTGTATTTTTAATGTTAGAGGATTACTGCAATGGCAGCGTTTGAAAAAGAATCCTAGTTTTATAGGACCACGGGTTAGACAGGCATTGTATGACTAGGGAAAAAGGTTTGTCATGATTTCTGGTGTTTTTAGTGATATACATGACCCCAAATGGCGCGTCCTTTAGGGAATGATAAGTATTCAGAGATGGAGAAACGCCAAAATGAAAGTCAAGCCAAATTAAGTTCTTTTGTTCTATTTTTCTCACACAGGCTATATAAATGGGCAAAAAATAACTTGAGTTTTTAAAACCCCTTCAGATACATGACTCAAAAGATCTAATTAATTAGTTAACAGTGTTATGGTTTCCACTTTATTTTTTATAAACTTTACAGCAGCAATTACTGGTACAAGAAACTAGTGTGAAATAATAGGCAGTGTCTATGTCTTCATTTTTGAAGATGTGCTCTTCATTAGACACCAAATAAGTGTTGTTTGTGGCTCGACATAAATAAAAAAATAATAATTCTAACAGTGTTTTTGAAAATGTGTACACAGAGTGGGAAATAGAATAGGAATAAAAGTCATCCTGTGCTGTTACCTAGTTCGGGGTCAATTATTTAATTTCTGACAATATCAAGAGTTAGCAAATAGATACAGTGAATACAGTCTGCATACCCAGAGTCAAATGCCATGTTTTTTAACAAAACAAACTAATATGGTTTACCTTCTACTATTTGGGTGCGTGGCTGTGTTCCCAAAGAACCACTCATGAATGTATGTTAAATGGAACTTGGCATAGCCCCTTTTTTTCCCCCCTCTCCAAATTGAGGTGTACAGGTTTTAGGCCACATTGATCCAGGTCTCCAGACTGACCCTAAATGGTGGCATTTTGTCCCTAAAATTTGAGACAGTGCAATTACAGTTAACATCTACTCATGCCAGGGCAACCAGTAAATTTGCCTCCCCGCCGCCGTAATTACTTTTCTAGATTTTTGTTGTTGCTGCCAAACTTTGTCTCCACACTCCACCAGCTCATTTATCAGTAATAAAATAAAAATTGAGTCGGGTGAATATTTACCTTGCAAGTCAATCTACAGAATGTGCCCCGAAATATTCTACTTGCAGCACCTAAAAGGTTCGTTGGAGGACACTGTGCTCCCTGTTTAAAAAAAAAAAAAAAGAAGTCTGGAACCCTAGCATTAAAGGTGGAAAAGGTATTGACTTCGGCATTTGAAAAAGGGTGTGTAGACTTTTCTTTTCACTGTAAATAATTAGAAATCTTAATTCATCCCTCTGCGTATTTTGCCAGCAGGCGTTAGGATTCCTGCATGTCAAACTTAATCTGCTGTAAATAACAAATGGTTTTTTTTCTTTCGTAATTGAAAAAATAAGAGGTTTATGGTATCACTATATTTTTCCTTCCCATTTCTAATTTCTGATGTTTATGAAATATGTGGGATGGGGGGAAAATTAAATGGTCACCTTAATTAAATTAAAAAAATTAAAACAAAGCTGTGTGTTTAGTCTCTTGTGTAGTATATCTACTACAGTAACAATATATGTTAATATAGTTCATAAAGATGTCCATGGTTGGTTTGTTTTTTTCCAATGTTACTACTTTTTACTTAATCTGACAAATACAGTATATTCATGCAATTTTCCTCTAACAACCATTTACACACGCAATGTGTGTGTTTGTGTGTCAGCCTGGCCACAAGAAGGCATCTTTTGGTCAGATTCCAAACCATGAAAAGGAGCTGGGGCTGCAGGGATGAGTATGAGCGCACCTCCAACCCCCCCCCCCCAAAAAAAATTCCATCAGTCTGGCAGTTCTTTTCTCATCAAATCGTAGACTTTTGTGTCAGGTTCAGTTTGTACTAAAGGCAGTCATTGATCCCTTCATTATTCTATAATGCACGGTTAGATTTCATTTCCTAGTCAAAAACCTAATTTATTATACTAATAATGACTCAAGAGGAAAAAGACGATGTATGTTGTGTGGCACACAGCACAGGGAACTAGTTCACACGCGTGTTTTGTTCTGTGCATGGTGTGCAACTCAAACCTATAAAAATAAATGGGAGTTCCTGCCCTACCCATGTAGAAGAAACAAAGTGAGTCAAGAGGATTAAAGACTAATGCTCACATTATTGTTTATAAGCATTTATACTTTCATTTTTAATGTTTTAATATAAAACAAAATATTCATTGGACATCCAGTAAACATTTCCTGATTGATTCTTAAAATCCCCAAACATAGCGTAGGAGGAAACAGGTTCAGGAGTGGCTCTAGATATCTACTGTGATGCATCGCCTCCAATCCCCTCAACTTCGATGGCAGCCATGGCCGCCGTAGCTTGACCGCCGTCATCTGTTGAGTCCCGCTCTCCATCATCCGCGTCTGTTCCCACCTCCTCCTGGTTGTCTTCTTCCCTAACCTCATGTCTGGCAGTCCTTAATCTCCCAGCCTGCTTCGTAAGACGAGCGCAGCTCCTTCTCCCGGCTCGCTCGTCCCCTCTGTCTCGTTCCACGTATTCCTCTGCGGCCTCGCCTTCTTGTCTCTTGCCGTTCCCCGCCCCTGAACATTTGTGGTCTCTATAGTAACTCTGTCTGGAGAAGCCTTTGTTGCAAACGGAGCACCGGAAGCGATAATTGTCCGTGTGCGACTGCTGGTGCTCCAGCATGTGAGCCCTGCGACTGAACGCCTTCTGACAGAAGAGACACTTGAAGGGCTTGATGCCTACGAGTAAAAAAAATATTGGCGGAGACATCATTGTTATGACAAATTGACAATTATCTCAATGGGGAAAATGTTGCCACTAGATGGCCTTTTTTTTTTTTGCTCCACAATGTCATTATTTTACAGTTTGGACTTAAAAAGTATTGGTGTCTTTGTTTTCTTTCCAATATGTGTTTCATGTTTAACAGAGTAAGAGTCCATATGGAAGTATGAGCAGAGATTAGAGCCAAATTCATGGAGTGGACAAAGATTACTGACCTGAATGTGACAGAATGTGTGCCTTTAGCTTGTCCGGTCTGTTGAATTCTTTCGTGCAACCTACATGAGTCCTATTTGAAAGAAAAGCAAAATGAAGGCAGTAAGTTCTATCTACTGTATTCAAACGGATAGATTTGAACGACTTTTGTCCTTACCTGAAAGGACACTTGTATTTTTTAAAGGGTTCATGGATGAGCATGTGGCGCTTGACTTTGTCCTTCCTGTTGAAAGTGGCCTCACACACGGAACATTTGTACGGCTTCTCACCTGGAAAAATGGAGTAGCGTTTCATTTTTCACATTTAGCTTTGTCTTAATAAATGACCATTGAGCCATTTTAGCCCCCCTTAGTTATGAATTCTCTCCAAGTGAGTACACCAGATGTTAAAGTCAAGGCCCGGGGGCCAGATCGGGCCCGCCATATCATTTTATGTGGCCCCCAAAAGCAAATCAAGCATGTCAAGTTCCATGATGCTTGCTAAAGTCTGAACCAAAATTTCAAATTGTCATATGTATTCCACAATAGCATTCATTATTCTTGACTTCTCATTTTAAAACTAGTTATCCATCAATTTGTTGTGCGCTGTGTATGTAATATGTGGAGGTGATTAAACATTTATATGGTTTCCCAAAATTCATAGCGGCCCTCCAAGGGAAACCATAACTACAATGTGGCCCGCGACAAAAATGAGTTTGACACCCCTGGACTACACAAACATGATCGCAATCTCTCTTAGGTCGTCTTACACACCCGAGTGAATCCTTGTGTGTAGTTTGAGGTAGTGTTCTGTCTTGAAGACTTTCTTGCAGATGTGACACTTAAACCTCCCTCCAACACCATGAGTGGGTAGATGGCGTCTGAAGTACCTCTCGCACGGGAACACCTGAGGAGCACAGTGCACGCGAGATCAACAAGATTTCAGTCCACTTCCCCGCTAACTTTTTCTTTATCTACCCCTCTAGCGAGCAGCATTCTCCTTCTCAACAAATATCAGATTTTTCTTTGGCACTATGGTGTTCATGTTGTCTTCTTTTAAAGAACAGGGACCAGGGGCATAAATGTACACGGAACGGCATCTTTCAACGGCGGCGGTGGGGTGGAGAGTAGACTTAATCAGGTCGGGAAAACTTTTATTTTGAAGGTTTTCCTACCCAAACAGGTGTTTTTTTAGACACATCACATAAGGAAGCGATGACAGCTCTGATGAAGGCTGAAGTGACAGCCGAAACTGTCAGCAAGGTAAGAGAATTCTCTCCTTATTTAAAAAAAAAAAACAAAAGAAACGTGGTAGTTTGTTGTGCTAACGATGTCATAGCAAAGTTAATTACAGCCGTCCAGTGGCATTAGGATTTTCAAAATAACAGCGATATTGAAATATTAAACTTGAAGTTACAAAAAATAAATAAAATAACTGAGTGAGTACATTAAGTGTAGACGTTTGAATGTGTGTGTGGGAGGTACCTTTTGACAGTGTGGGCAAGGGAAGTTGTGTGAGGCGGTCAGTAGGTGTTGCTCCAGAGCTTCTTGGGTAGAATATTTGCTTTGACATTTCACACACCTGTAGACAAGAGCAGAAAACAAAAACCATCAGAAAGGTTGACCTCTGCTGAGGCTTGAACTATTTGTCACCTGTGACTGATTCTATGAGTCACGCTAAGATCTTAATTGCCCGCCAATCATAAAATGCAATTCTAGGCTTATATATTAAAAATTGTAGTTGGACAAATCCACATTTATTAACACAAAACCCCGCTTGTTCAGGACATTAGTGTTATTTTGTGTTGTAATATAAGGGAGAATGAACCGGAAACAGGCAGATGGCCCATTGATGGGCACACAGATCAGCCGCAGGCACAGTGGCACTTCTACCGGCACAATTACTCATCGGCAGGCACAATGACCTTCCTACAGGTACACTCACCTGTAGAATGTGGTTTCCTTGCGTGTGTTCTGCTGCGGGCAGAAACAGTGGGAGTACTGGTGGACTCCCAGTTCAAACAGAGAGGGGAACACCTTGCTGCAGAGGTGACAGCGGTAGGTCAGCTGCTCCTGGTGAGTCCTGATGTGCTCCAGGAACTGATCCAGTTTCTGGAAGGTCTGGGAGCAGGACTTGAGCACACACTTGTAAACCTGACAGCGGAAGCGCCACTAATTATTGATCCGGACATGGAACTAAACATTTCAGATCAGTAGCTATGACTGTTCGGATCGATCACAACTCATAGGGCGTGATTACAGAGTATACAAACCACTCTGAATGGTGAAATACTGTAAGTAATTGAAGACCCTTTTAAAAATGTATACAATTGTCTGTTAAACGGCAAACATAGCACCAAGTGTCAATTTGTTCAGATCCAACTGTGAACAGGCAGGGATTCACTTAGTATTTTCTTGAAATTCCCATTGCCGGTCCTTGAGCTCACCTGCTCCCCCTTGTGTTGGGTCATGTGGGATTTGAGCTGGAAGTACGTCTTGAACTTGCTCGAGCAGAACTGGCACTGGTAGGAGCTGTCGACCACCACAATCTGTTTCGTCTGAGCTGGACCCTCTTGGTTCGGAGACTGAGAGGTCAGAGACTCGCCACAAGTGCTCTCCACATTAGCTTGGGCCTCTGATACGCTTTCCTCCGCTTCCCCTGATGTGTCTGTGGCCAAAGCTGTCATTTATGGGCATTACTGAAGACCAGTGGTGGGACGTTTTTTTTTTTGTTTGTTTTTTTTCCTCATTCTAGTTGACGTGACACAAAATATAAGTGAATGTCTTATTTAAACCGCTTGTAATGTACCCATTGGGGCTGCGTCGTCTTCCTGCGTTGCCTGGTGCTGGGGGTCTGCCTCCTCCTGGTCACACTGCTCTTGCTGCTGCTGATCCACGCCGGCCTCCTCCTCATTGGGTGACACCGGCACGACCTTTACAGTGACCGGCAGCCTTGACACCGTGCTGGCCACGCCCATGGGCCACACCTTAATGACAAGAGACAGCTGGTATTTTGACATCGCTGGTGTTGGATTGCAGTACTTTCTTCCTTCATAGGAATGAACACCAGCAATTTGGAGCTTGCAGTATGATGCAGGGCAGTTGTACACTATAGCACAAAAAACATTCTAGTAGAGTACTGACAAATCACTGAGAACCTTGTGTGTCTGCATGTGTTTCTTCACATTGGACTTTTGGGCGAAGGCTCGACCGCACACGATACATTGAAATGGTTTCTCTCCTGTATGACTGCAAAAAAAAAAAAAAAGTTGTGAAAGTGAAGTTTATTTTGTAATAAGGGTATGGTCCAGCTTTAGGGGAGTCGCTCACCTCCTAATGTGCTGCTGGAGGTCAAAGTTTTTGGAGAAGATTTTGTCACAGAAATTACACTTCAGCTTCGGTCCTTTGGATTTCAGCGACTCTGCTGAGGAAAATCAAAAGTAGCAAAGATTCGCATAATGCACCCCAAAGTTTTTACTGCATGACATGTTTGTGGAAGGTCTCTGTTGAGTTATTTGAAGCAGCATCAGTGGTCCAGTGTTCCACAAAAAGTGGCCTCTGCTCAAATAGACACCTTACCTCAAATATGGGCCGAGTGCATCATCCACAAATAAAATCTCCTCAAATAATCTCCTTTTCACACAGAATGACAAGTGGTACCACTATTTACTCTCACTTGTGCCAAGAACTAAACTGAGGCTCAGAGGCGATCGAGCCTTTTCTGTTGCTGGTCCCTCTCTCTGGAATGACCTCCCACTGAACATTCGGCAAGCCTCCTCGCTGCCCATCTTCAAAACCCTCCTCAAAACTCACTTGTATTCTTTGGCATTCGACTCAGCATGACTTATGACTTTGTTCTTGGTTTTACTGTTTTTGCTTTCTACCGTCTTTATTACCGATTTGTTTTACTGTTTATTATATATATGTTCAATTGATCCATGTACAGCACTTTGTATACAGCGATGGCTGTTTGAAAGTGCTCTATAAATACAGTTGACTTGACTTGACCTTTAGGCTTAATTATTTTTGTCAAAAAATACTCCCCAAAATAATAACTTAAAAATAATAATTACACAGACACTTTCATACCTACACCACCATCGGTGCTTTTTTTGCTACTTGTTGGTCGTTTGGGGGCAATGAGTTTTTCAAACTCGCCCAACTCCGTTGTGTTGGTGGTGATGCTGCATGTCTTTGTTTTGATGCCCAGCTTTCCCGGACTGTAGACAGGAGGCGTGGTGAATGATTGGCTCTCCACACACTGACTGGGCACCTATGCGACATAACAGTGTCATGTCAGCAAATCATTCACTCAAAATCTGTTATACTTAATCAATGAAATGGCACTTCATTTGTTTGTGTAACACAAAATTGTGACTAACACTGTCAAAAAAAAAAAAAGCCTGATTGTAAGTAAGCACAATTCAACTTCTGGATTTTTATTTTTTGCAATGTTGTATAGAAGTTATGAATTACATAATTTGTGGTATATTTATCGCTTCAACTATTAATATAGGCAATTATCAACATTTTTAGGAGGTTGGCATCAATTACTTGATTACTTTTCACAATTCCACACTGAGTTCAGACGGGTTGTACCTAATCTTGCGGCAAGTAAGTCGAGTGCACAGTTCGCCCAAAAGAGCACATCGAACCCTTTTAATACCATTCTCCACTCTGTTCTCCACTCACTTGTACAGAATGGAATGGATGCAGATTCAATGCGTGAATCTCTGCACTACCGCCACCGACCATGTGGGGCAGCGTGCTGTAGACCTGAACTACAGAGTTGCCGTGGTTGGCGGGGACATGCGAAGAGGCGAGAGGCTGCTGGCTGGGTTGTCCTGCCGGCAACGGGTGGGCCGGCGTCTGGCTCGGAGCAAGTGTGTGGGAGGGCTGCTGTTGAGGATGAGGATGATGATGATGATGGTGGTGATGGTGCTGAAGATATGATACACCAGTTGTGTGCATGCTTGGGTTACTCTGGAAGACAAACCATGATGAAGTTCAAGTGATACAGTTCCAGTTTAGTCAAATGGGACGGAAATTGACTGGTGGTGGTGTGTTACCTGTACGGGCGTCTGCATGGCGGTCATTGGCTGGTCAATGGAGGTGAACGCTGAGATGGCAGACATAAGAATGTCATCACTGACCAGCACGTTGCCTTGGACTAGCGTGTGTGTTAGAGGGGAGGGTGGAACTGTGATGTAGGTGGACACCTGCAGGACAGTCACAATGACACACAAGGAAGACTTTTTTTTTTTTATTTCCATGTGATAGAGTCCAGAAATAGAGTAAATTGTAGTTATGAGAAGTCGAAATGTAATGACATAAAGTTACTTTAGTAACGTATACTCCATCTTATAATTAACAATGGTCGGATTTTCTTCTCACCTGCCTGTTGGCATTAGTTTGAGGTCCTGAAGTGATGGAGGGAACCGGTGTGTAGGCATTGGTGGAGGCCAAAGACACAGTGGAAAGGGAGGGGGCACTCGACTGGCACTGCTCCCGTTTGTGTGCCATGAAGGCCGGCAGGGAATTAAACTGCTTCTTACACTTCCCGCACAAGAACACATCTTCGTCATCTGTGGGAAGAAACAAACATAGACAGTGAGGCGGAGGAATTGTGTTTATATATATACACCAACATTTATCCATCCATTTCCTGTAGTGCTTTTCAGGGTCACAGTGGAGCTGGAGCCTCTCCCAACAGCACAGGGTGGCAGCCACTCGCAGAGCACATAAAGAAAAGGGACCATTCCCATTAACTGAACTCAACTAGGATTTTTCCAACCTCTATTGATCTACGGCACATATTTTACATTAGAAAAAATTCACTACGCACCACCAAACAAAACTGTACCTGAAAAAAAAAAAGTGGACGCACAGATTAACTGTACCTTCTGCCATCTCGTGAAATAACATTTAATTGTTCTTCCTGGCCAGTGACATAGATACAGAAACAAAGACACATTATTTGCGGTAAAGAAATAATAGAATCTCGGAGGAACACACACGTTCCGTGTTGCACAAGCGGAGACTCATTGCTCTAAAGAAGGCAAATTAATTGGAATGCAGAGTGGCTGCTTCGTCATTCACGCACCCATAGACTGGATAGTTGGCGTGCCGGAGACATTTTGGTTGTTCGGGTCAGGAACACCTCCTTGACCGTCCAGCAATGATTGGACTGCCAGTACTGTCTGATTGTCCATGCCTGCAGAGGAAAGTCAAATTTGGTGGTTTGATTGCATCCATTGGTGCATCATTTAAAAATACGTCTTGAGAATGACAATCTGATTCACAAGCAGACATGCCATGTAATTTTAAATCAAGCCCATCAACTGTGTTTATGCCTTCATGCGTGCATCGTGCTTTGTTTATATTATACTACCGTACATATAATCCGATGACTACAACCATATACATGATCATAAAACCCCGGGTGAAACTAAGTAGACCTACAAAACTTCACGTAATGTATCAATTATTGTTTAAAATATAATTTTGTGAAAGCGTCTCATCCAGTATCCAATTTAGGCATTAACTAGATTGTTTTATTTTTGCACTCGATTCTACGTGGTTTTGTGACGAAAACACTAGCCAAATATTAATTTGTGTTGTGTATAATGCATGATGAAATTGTTCTGATAAATCACACAAACTTAATGTGGACAGCCAAGCTATTTAGGTTGTAATTAAATGGCTATTAATAAATTATTCTTACCTTCAAGTACCTCAAATATAGCCTGCGCCATTTTGCGGTTCTTCAACTGCGTGATCGGCATTTGACTAGTAGAGTCTGCCCGAATTAGAAGCGCTGTCACAGCTGTCAATGTATAGCAAAACACTCAAACTAATGCCGTGGACAAGCGTGTGACTTTTTGAAACGTTGATTGCAATAAAGACTTAATAATACCTGAAACATTTTCGTAACAGAAACACTTCCATTTACAAATTTCATGTTCGAAAATGAAACCAGAAAATATCACATTAAAAGCTTAAATGTTAAAAAAAGACTTTAGACATGTTGTTTATTTAAAAAAAAATACGATAATATAATTTATGATAGTCAAATTAAATGTATCATGCCACTGTGTGACATTAAAACGCATCATGGTATCGATAAATCTGTGATCGATCGATAAAATGACTGACAACAAAATCCACCAATCAGATAGGGTTTAACTCGTCTCACTGAGGACTCTGTTTGTCGACCAATGAAAGGATCCAGGCTGGCACACGTGTCGGTTTCGCGGCAAAAAAGATTTCGCGCGAAAAGTGTCCCATCCTTGTTTGGACCTGGATCAGCTGGGACAATAACAACAATTACGGACGACTACAGGACAGCGAAGACCTTTTCAGAAATGGACTGCACCCGCCGCGAGCTTCTTGTGGCCGAGCATATGCCTATTTGGCGGATCCGCTAATTTACGGGAGGCTTTATTTTCTCTCTTTTTTGAAAAACCTGCACTTTAGTCGGACATCTTCCCGTATGCCCCAACAAACCGAGGGGGGTTGGGGCGAATGACATCGCTAGCATGCTAATATGACTAACTCTATGTTCTCATGTAGGACGTCATTTATTAATGTCCCACTCAACGAACACTTTATTAAAATGGTCCGAACATAACGGAAGCCTTTTGGTGGGGGTGAAGGCGACTGTCTTCGTGCCGCACAGCGCTTTTGACCCTTTCTGGGAAATCGCCGCAAAGTTTTTATACTCGTCATCTCATTCAAGTTGCTGCCGTGTCAGGCGTTGTGTTGTTGCTGCTGAAACGTAAACGGCGACTTTGCCTCGTGTTTGTGCACTTTTCGTGTCGTCCCTCCAAGCGGCTAGCTCCTCGTTAGCATGCTTGTCGGCGGGGCCTGGTCTCGTGCTGACAACCACAGGTGAAAACAAAAGGATAGCATGCTAGCTCGCTATCCATCTGCTCATTTTACTGCCTCGTCCGCTTTGTGTGCTTAAACCACAACTCTGGCTTCCCGAGCTGGTACGTATTTGTCATTATTTGTATTTCAAATACATTTGGTAGAACATCACGTCCTGCAATTTCACTCGGATGTAGGATTACAATATGGGTGTCATACACTCATGAGGAACTTCTCCAAAAAGTCTTCACAAGTTGCTCAAGAACACTTGAAGGCAAACGATCACGCGGCCTCTTGCTCACAGATACGAGAACCTTTTAAGTGGAGGACTTGTTGAGTTAGTGTGAATCTAGTTCTGGCATAGCAAACTGTGAGAGACCCCTGCCATGTCAGAGACTCTGATAACAGGCCACACGTCAGAGGATCTGTTGGCTGACTTTGAGACTTTGCTCAACTCTGGAGGTGTTGCTCTTGGTCAGGACCACCAAATAGTCATCATCACCAGCCCCAGCAATGAGGGACTCCACCCGGACGCAGCCCCTTCCAGCACGGGAGAAATCTTGCTGTTTGCTACCCCACAGGGATCCGCTGATGTGGCCTTCCAAGACAAGAGAAGGCCGTCCCTCGGAAGGCCATCGGTGAGGGCTTGCAGGCTTGGTGGTCGGGTTGGCCCATCAAGGTCACGTGTTACCGAAATTCAAAGTGCGGAGAAATGTTGCAAAGTTGTGTTAAGCTATGGAATTTCACACACTCAACCATAAATATCACTATTTCTCAGAAGCACACGTGCAAGCAAAATAGATTGCTCTCCTTGCCCACATGTGACGGCATCACACAGGATCCAACATTAATGGTGGTTGGATGGTCCTGGGCCAGCATGACACTGTGTCAGGCTGTCACATAGCTAAAAGACACTGGCCCGACTGGGCCAGTATAAATTTGATGAATAAATACGATGCAATCGACACCTTCTTGCTTTTTAACCCAAGTAGTCTTGAGTTTTCTCCACTGAAATCTGAGCTAACTATGCAGAAGTGGTATACTCTTAAGGGCTGAGAGAATAAAGATGCAAAATATGAATTCATCACTCAAATTTATGTTACATGATGACTATACAGAGCCAGTACCTACTTTAATTGAGTAAATTCCTGCTTTATTCCCATAAACTGCTGTAAAATCCTATTGTCGGCTCTAAATTGTCCATAGGTGTGAATGTGAATGCTTGTTTCTCAATACGTATGTGCCCAATGATTGACGAAAAACCAGTCCAAGTTTTCTCCGAAAGTGTCTGACCGTTCAATGACCAACCAACCACCTTGGTTTGTTGACTACTTTTTTGAGAGCGGTGTTCTTTTTGGATCGTTTTTCCCTTCTCCTCATTCTCACCACATTGTTATTTCCCCCTCTTTTTTTTTTTTTTTTTGTTCACTCAGGTTAAGAGGAAGTTGGACCTGGACAGCGACCATCAGTATGTTAGCACGACCCGGCCGTCTTCAGGCCACGCGCCTCCCTCCACACCTGCCCCTCCTAGAGGTATATACACGCGCACGCACGTACACACAAGCTTTTTGTTCACGTCAGTTCTCATGTATATTCATTCACCCATGATTGAAGTTCCCGACAAACCGGACTCGCTGTCATTACTAGAGCCGTCACTGGACTAAAGCAGTGATTCTCAACTGGTTTGGTTGGGTTGCAGTCCGGAAAAAAAAAAAAATCGGGGCATCTTTGTTTTATAACGGTACCTACAGATGAATGTTTTTCATTTGATTTTTTTTAGATTTCTGCATTGTTAGTTGAGCTTTCAAGATTAATTGACAACTGATCATCAAATTAATCGACAACTTTAACTTTAACAATTCTTTCACTTAGAATTGTGCAGATGCTCCAATTTTAGCGTCATCATTCTTCTCCAATTTTTATATTTCTTCACAAAAATAGACAGTTTAACTGTTGTGTTAAATCAAAATAAGACTTTTGCCAACATCTGTTTCTACAATGGAAAACAATGACCGAATCACGAAATGAATCGGTTTCAAAGAGGTTGGTGAGTACATCGGTCCCTCTTGTCGGACATTTTTAAAATTGTTGTTGATTTGTTTTTTTTTGTCACTAAGCAATACCGAATGAATAACAATAATTGAAAATTCACATGATCCAAAATGTGAAGATTTCAGGTGGGATATGAAATGGTCAGCAGAGTCTTTCACGGTGACGTTTTGTGTTCCTTCTCCTCCCAGTTCCTCGCACCCTTACGGAGAAGTCTCGCTATGACACCTCCTTGAACTTGACCACCAAGCGCTTTCTGGATCTCCTGTCCCAGTCAGCTGACGGCGTGGTGGACCTGAACTGGGCCTCACAGGTCCTCCATGTCCAGAAGCGGCGCATCTACGACATAACCAACGTCCTGGAAGGGATCCAGCTCATTTCTAAAAAGTCCAAGAACCACATCCAGTGGCTGTGAGTGGAAAACAAATAGAAGTCACATTCCTGAACAAATACTGTAAAAACCGTTCTGTCTCGTTCAGCCCCGTCGCTCGGTAGCCGTCTGACTTTCGATAGAAACGTAGCCAAGGTGTGGTATAAACCAAAGAACACGTATTTGCTTCTCCTTAACAGCGGGAACCGCGTCGACGGGGCCTCGGTGGCCCTCCAGCAGGATCTGCGGAAGGAAGTGTGCAACCTCACCGCAGCGGAGGAGCGGCTCGACAATCTCATCGCCAAATGCAATCTTCAGTTCAGTTTGCTGACAGACGAGCCTCAGAGCAAGAGATATCCTTTCGGCCGCCGAGTTTTGGATGAATCGGGCCGATGCCGCCATGTTGGAATGGACACGTTTGTGACGATCACGTTAACGTGGCTCATGCAGACGGTTGGTTTCTTTGACGCGGCGTTATACCATTTGAGGACATGCAGGCTGAAAGGAGGAAAATAAGTACATATTTCTGGCAGCTCTTATGCCAGTGGTGTCCAAAGTATGCCCCCCGGGGACTGTTTGTGGTCTGCCATGAAGATGGAGATGAGTACAGTGAGAACGGAAGGTGTCAAAATAAATAGGTGTAAATTAGTTTCAATACTGCAAGGTGTTTGTAAGTATGCACAGATAGAAGTAGATTATGTACGACTACAATAATAGCACAATTTCTCTTAAATACGGATGAAAAAAAAAGATCATTTGGTTTTAAAAAGATGTAGTTTCTTCCATCTTTCTGCTCCGTGTCAAGGTTCAATTTATGAAGATCTCATATTAACTATCAACAAGTTCTGGTTTTTGTTCTGAACATGGAGATGGGATTCGGCTGCCGTTCAGCGAAGAACAAGCCTGAAGCTCTGAGTCACCAAATGCCGAGAATTTATTCACGAGGTGAGCGCAGGAAAACTCGCAACTCCAACAAAGTGGAGATTTGTGTCGTCGTACTTCCGCAACCAAAGCTAATCGTCAGCCAATGTTAATTTTTATTTACGAGTCCATGGATCTCGTATTTTGCTCCTTAATGGTTGTCTGTCACGCTGGGCTACGTGCGCTGCCATGATTTGAGGGCGTCGTTTGATACCTCGGACCAGTTGGTCATGGTGATCCGAGCTCCACCAGAGACCCAGATGCAAGTCTCAGACCCCAGCGAGGTTGGCGCCCTAACATTTCATCGAAACATTTTTGGGAGGGGAAAAATAAATCACATCCGCCAATTTTCTCCTTCTTTGTGCAACTCGCAAGGGTTACCAGGTGTCGTTGAAGAGCACGCAAGGTCCCATCGACGTCTTCCTCTGCCCAGACGACAGCTCCGGGGTTTGCAGCCCCGTGACGGGAAGCAGTCCCTCGAAAGCGAGCGCTAACCCCGCGGCGCACGTGCCGGCCCGCCGGTCGGCACCCAGCAAAGAAAGAAGCTCCTCAACTTTGGAAGTTGCATCGTCGTCCCCTGTGTCCACGTCGTCCACGGCGACAGCGGCATCTCAGCCAGAGTCCTCGACGTTGTTGATAGGTGGGCAAACGGGTACGTGTCAACTAGCTCCTCTGTTTTCAGCCAGGTTGTTTGTGGAAGTGTACGATTTTTGATGAATATTAAATTATTGTTTTTGAGGTGAGTGCATAATGTTGACGCGTGTCCTTGAAAGAAAGTACAACAGACGTTCACACAATCCATTCCTGAACAGTAGTCACCTTTGTTTGGATTTTCATTGTAGTACCCCCAAAAATTCCCAATAATGTGAGTCTAGTCACTTGCAAAAACAAATACCAAGACAAAATCGCACTGCCATTGTGTCTCGAGGATGAAATGTGAAATTGTTCAGAGGTTAACCACTGTATAGAATAATAATGGAACACTCATGTGGTGCCGCTGCAGTCTTACTGCTGTGAATGCGAGTCCGAATACATCCTACTTCCTCAAATTCTTTTGTCTCACACTTTTTTTTTAATGCAAAAAAAAAAGCCGAGGAAAAAAGTCAAAGGCAATGAGTTCCATATTTTTAAGAAGTAGGTGGTGTTCTTTGTTTCTGTGGCAGAATCCCTTCTGAACAGTGACCCGTTCTCAGGCCTGGGGGACATGGCAGACTTTGACTTCTCCACGGACTTCCTCCACGGAGAGAGCCCCCCTCTCCCGTTGGATGGTTTCATCAACTTGTCTCCACCACACAGTCCCGACTACCACTTTGGCCTGGGCAGCGACTCGGGCATCACCGAACTGTTCGATTGCGACTTTGGCGACCTGTCACAAGTTTTGGGGGAGAGTTAGACAAGGGTTGGGGAGTGGGGTGGGGGGGGATTTTAGCTCTGGGAAAGCGCAGAGTAGTATAGTGGACCCTCGGAGGTTCCACCTTTTTGTTTTGTTCGAAATAGAACGGGTTCACCGTTATAAAACTTTGAAATACAGTGCAGGTGAGGTTTTAAAGAGCATTTAAGTTGCACACTCGTACCACACTTTGAAACGCACTGTAATGGGCAACGTAATTTCTCAAGAATAATGCACTTTTTTGCCCCCCCCCCAAAAAAAAAAGAGGGGGGGCGAAAATATCAGAAATAGAAGGGAGATCTTATACTGCACACAGGTTCAGGGGACAAACAAAATTCGTCACAATGTAGAGCTGTTTACTGTTACCCCTGTGTTGAAGATAATATTTAATATCTAATGCTTCAAATCTATCAATAATAATGTGCTGGTATTGGTGTAACTACCCCATGGAGTTTTTTTGCCGTCCCGAACTTCGCACACTTTCGAGGAGTATTGGGATAAATGTTTTTTTTTTTGCTACTCACTCTGAATTCCAGAATGTGGCAAATGTTACCGTATCATATCTGTTGCTTCCGCATCAGTTGGATGAAACAGTGTCTTACATTACTAGACAACAGAAATGCAGTTTAGCCGTGAATTATACCTTGCACATGCGTGTAATTATTAGCAGTTATAATTGCTTCAGTACACTTTTCTCTGAATAATAATAAAATACAAATTACTTTGCGGATCATAATTACCTTATTTTCAGCACTTATAAGGTGCTTCGGAGTATAAGACGCACCGTCAATGAAAACTGTTTTCATATATAAGGCGCACCGCATTGTAAGGCGCATCGAATAGAAGCTACAATAGTTGCTGCGGTTGTGTTATGCATCCACTAGCTGCATACACTCATGAGGAACTTCATGCTAGTGGATTTGCACTACAGGGAATACAATTCAATACAATACAGCTTCATTTATATAGAGCCCTGGCTGCGGTTACATTATGCATCAACTAGATGGAGCTACGCTAAAGATAATACAATACAATTCAGCTTTATTTATATAGTGCTTTCCCCTCGCTGCCGCTGTAACAAAGCGCTTTACAGAACGTTTTAAATACATCCAGGAAATCAGAATATTGATCCATATTTCAGGCGCATCGGATTGTAAGGCGTGCTGTCGGTTTCTGAGAAAATTGAATGATTTTAGGTGCACCTTATAGAGCGGAAAATACGATACATTTTCAACAAGAGACAGTGAAACATTCATTGGGATTTGGACGACCGTTCACAGTAGGATGTCGTCTGTAAATGGCCACGGATTTTATGTCGCCCTGTTTTTGTAGCCACGTCTCAGAGTGGAGAAAAATGTTTCCCACACCCTACTGAGTACATTATAACCAGCAAATCGGGGGAGCGTAGTAGTCATGTGTACAAAGAAAACTTAACGCTGTATATATTATTTGAGTTTTTTATTCTTGAGAAATTACATTCATCCAGATTTCATTTAGTTGTTTTTTTCCCAGTGTGGCTCTAATACTCCTTTATACTGTAACTTCCAAGTTTTACGACAAACAAACCATTCAAGCTCCGAGGGTCCACTGTCATACTTTAGACAAGCAACATGAGCAATATTGATTTTTTAAAAAAAAAAAAAATTTAATGTAACTTTTAAGTGCTTCTAATTGAAAATCACCCCCAAAATTGTATGGCACTTCCTGTTTGGACTTCAGCTCGGGTTTAGCTGTATTTAAATTATTTATGTGTATATATATATTTTAGTGAAGTGTTTTTTTTTTAAATGTTTGATGGTATGTGCAAGTAACTTGTGAGTTTGGATCCGCATCAGTCTTGGTAGCGCTTACACGGTCACAGCTGGCGCCGCGGCTTGTCCCGTCGCGAGGTGTGACTTGACAAGCGTTTGCGTACAAATCTGCCATATGATTTGCGTCTAAATCACTGGAAGCCCTCAAGATCGTTGTGGATAGCGAGCTGTAAGGGATTTTAACTGGCGTAACGTATTTTGCAGGTTTACCCTCAATCTTCATGGTTTAGATGCCTTTCATGGGAACAGTGCTAGTTGAGTTTAGCCGAGGTTGGATGGTCCCGGAAGGTTAGTTCACAAAGAACGTTCACAACCCTCAAAGTGTTCAGTGCGCGCGTGTGTGTTTTTTTTTTCTTCAAGAATCGTGCTGTTGTTCCTAAGTGTACTTAAAAATATGTCAATTCATATTGATGCCTTGAGTTGTTTACCCTGCAGATGGGTCATCTTATCTTGAGCGCAGCGATCAATAGTCATGTGGTGATTCATCTACCGTACACTTATCAATGTACAACACGATCGTTTTTTTTTTTTTTTTTTGGGGGGGGGGGTTGAACAGCAATAACAAACGTGTTTTCTACTCGACCATTGGCCACCTTTGCAAAATGTCGCTCTTTTGTAGATACCAACTGCGTCGAAACATTTTGCGCCTTCTAATTTATGTTTGCTTTTCCCCTTCCTATTCCTTTTCGGGGGGAGGGTGCGTGTGAGGATAAATTAATAAGCTTTTATTGCAGCGTTGAAGTTGATATTTATTACTTGATGACGTTCTAGAGAAGTGGTACAGATCTTCGTACCAGGAAGGGATTTTTACCATGATCCATGCAAATGATTCCCTGAGTATTTTTATTTTATTTTTTTGCTTGTGAGCTATTAGCGTGTTTTATTTTGCGCATCTGCCAGTGATGGCAAACGTGTCCTCATTTGTCATTTGGGATTTCTCAGTCACTTTAATCACATTCAGTATTGCGCATAAAATATGTTTTGGGTGTCTGACTGTCCTTGAAAAAAAAAATCCTTCAAATGCATCTTTTCTCACTAACATTGCGCAAGTATGAAGTTTATCAGCTGGGCAAAACAGGCGTCCACGTCTGCAAGCATGTTTTAAAACCGGGCAAGCACCACCAGGGTTTGAATCCCGTCCCCTTTGACTGTCGGTAGTCTTGTTTGGAATGTTTTTCGAATGTTGTCATGATGAGAGTCACCTAGATATCAACATGGGCCAAAAATGGAATCTGTAGCTTCAATTTTGCTAAATTTCCGATCCCGCCCCCTCATCCGCCCCTCATTCAGTGTTTTCTGCAGAGCCTATCCTCTACTTTGTGCCGAAAAACTCTGTTTTTTGTTCTCTTTGTGGGGCTCCAAGATGGTGGATGAAAATAGCTTGTCACGTTTGTCCACCCCAAGTCCTTTTTTTTTTTTTTCCAACTACTCTAAGCCATTAATTTTGAAGATTAAATAATGTTGAATGAGTTTGAAATTATGAAGTGGTTTGTTCGTTTGGGGGTATATTTACAGTTTAAACAAAATTAAGATGTGCAATTGTAAAAGTTCCTTGAAATTGTACTTTCATCTACTTGCTGATTGGAATGCAGACATGACAGATGCACTGAATGGATCCTGATTTCATCGATTGGGGCGGAGGGTGTTAAGCAACACGTCGGGTGTTTGGATATTATTAGGTGGCAGTATTAGTTTGTATTTTCTTGACATTTTAAAAGTTTTCCAAATTGCTGATTTTGAAAAGATACATTGTGCCGGCCCAAGCGAATGCAGCATTTTTTTTTATTTAAAAAAATATATATATTTATACGGCGGCCCGGTAGTCCAGTGGTTAGCACGTCGACCTCACAGTGCAGAGGTACCGGGTTCGATTCCAGCTCCGGCCTCCCTGTGTAGAGTTTGCATGTTCTCCCCGGGTCTGCGTGGGTTTTCTCCGGGTGCTCCGGTTTCCTCCCACATTCTAAAAACATGCATGGCAGGCGGATTGAACACTCTAAATTGTCCCTAGGTGTGAGTGTGAGCGTGCATGGTTGTTTGTCTCTGTGTGCCCTGCGATTGGCTGGCAACCAATTCAGGGTGTCCCCCGCCTACTGCCCGAAGACAGCTGGGATAGGCTCCAGCGACCCTAGTGAGGATAAAGCGGTTCGGAAGATGAATGAATGAATATATTTATACCTCAATGATTGTGTCTTGGATACAACCCTGGCTCAAAGTGCTTTGAAGTGGATTCTTTGTAATAATAATACAGTAGAGTGCCATCCTGAAATGCCCAAATATTTCTTTAGGATTTATTGTCGTCTGTTTGTACCTGATTTTTTTAATTTTGGTGAATTTTGGATACTTCCTGCCCTTTTGTATCGATTTTTATTTGACAAAAATAAAACGATTTGGTCTCCAACCCTTTCATCTTATGTCGTTTGTAATACGGATGTTTCGGATACAATATCCAAAAATAGTCGGGGTGAGGCCTCGTACTTTGCCGTAGACTGAAAAATTGGGTTTGATGTAGCTTAACTTTTGCCACCTTTCAAGTCAGCAGAGAAGGATTTGCTGGCCTTAATTTATTTCCTTGTGTGTCTTGAGATAGGAGTGACAAGACTTTTCGAGAGACGAGCTGTTGTTTGGCATATTTTTTACTTCCATCCATCCATTTTCCGATCTGCATATCCTCACAAGGGTCGCGGGGGGTGCTGGAGCCTATCCCAGCTGTCTTCGCGCAGTAGTTGGGGGACACCATGAACTAGTTGCCCACCAATTGCAGGGCACACATAGATGAACAATCCGCGCTCACACTCACCTTGAGACAATTTAGGTACAATAACCTGCCATGCATGTTTTTGGAATGTTGGAGGAAACTAGGGTTAGATTTTCAAAGTCTTGTTTCACCACAGGTTTGGCTTTTAAAGGGTTTTCAACTAGGGTGAGTAATTCAAAGTAGGGTTTATTCAACTCGGGCAGGGGTGGCCAACCCGCGGCTCGCGAGCCGCATGCGGCTCTTTGGCTGGTTCAATGCGGCTCCCGCGACAATTGTCAAACGCCTCGGCGATGGCGCTGCCATTCAAACAACGGTGCTTAATACATAGAACGTACTACGTCAGCCTATCACCAATCCCGTTACTTGATTGACATAGAGGCCATCCAATCAGATGACTGAATCACCACTCATGTGCAGACAACGGCGCTAAGTGCGAAGCTAGTCAGCGAATTACCTTTGTTTTTAGGGCAGGTGTGCCCAATACGTCGATCGCAATCGACCAGCAGACTGTTCCCAAGTCGACCGCGAGCGGTGGGAGGAGGAAATGGGGGAGAAAAATAAGATTTGTGTGTTTGTGTCTTTAGGTTTCATTTATGTTCCGGCACTCATGCTTGTCGTGGCGCGAGTACATGGCCGAGTGTGTGTGTGTGTGTGTGTGTGTGTGTGTGTGTGTGTGTGTGTATTCATATGCTTGCACGTGCGCGATCGGGTCGATCGTGGGAGGTTAGTCGCTCCAAAAGTCAAATCTTTGGGCAAAAATGTGTGTAAGGTGGGGGGGGGGGGCTCTTTACAGTAACACAGTAAAAAAATTGTCTCTTAGTCTGACTGGTTGGCCACCCCTGAACTAGGGTCAGGGTTAAAAAATACTCATAATCATCTGGGTGTGTCTTGGCTAGGAGCCAAGACAAAATTCACTAGTGTGTCTTTGTGTTATTGTCCAGACAGCAGGAAAGTGTTCATTCCTTCAGTCCGTACCGCAGATCAAGCAGGGGGCGCGTGCGCACAGCAAGCGCATGTTAGCTCTCTCTGCTGCTCTTGTAAAAGCACCCGTATCCATCTGTGATCACATTGGGAATCACGAGTGTTTGTTCAGGATAAACCTCATATTTCTCAATTCCTTTGCTGGCGTGCTCATCAGAAAGGAGGAAAAGTGAGATTGTTATCAGAGGGTGGGAGGAGTCTTCTTATCACTCCTTGCTGTTGCTTGTTGGGGCTGTCAGTCAGAACATGGAGGCCACACCACAAACAGGTGAGCGCCACGCCACAAGCCACCCGTACCATTCGTTTTCATTTGTCCTACAAGAAAAAAAATGTGTCTTGGTTCCTTTGGCTGAGCATTTATACATTTTACACATGAAACACAATGTGACTTTTAATCTGCTGTGTGTTGTCAAACATTTCTAACATTCCAGACGAAATGGTTCAAATGTATTTAAACAAGCAGGTGTGTTTGCGCATTCACAGATTGATTGATAGGTGCTATGAATGTAAATGCCAAGACAGTTTGTGTAAAAACCCAAGACACACCTTGATATATATTTTTTGTATTATTCGGTTGCTAACTTAACTAGTTTTAAAATATTAATAATTATATAGAGTATATAAAGTATTTTTGCATCCCATTCAAACATTTCAAAACTATAAAACCCAGACAAGGATTCAGTGACATTGCACCATAGTGACATTTGTGATATGAAGTCAAGGCAATCAATGATTTTTGATTGCTTAAAAACGAAAATATTTGGGGACCTGTCCATATTATTTTGAGAATGTAATTTTTGTTTCAACAAATGAGCCAAACCAATGGAGAAAAAAAAAAACTGTAATTGCTGGGTTCCACCTTACAACTGTCTTCATTTCAGGCCCAAACAAAGGCCAAAGACGCCTGAAATTGGTCAACTTTGAGATCCAGGAAAACCACATTTCTCATGAGACCCAGGGGCTCAGCGACAAACACCTGGTGGTCCGGCGAGGGAAGCCATTCAAAGTTACTCTGCTGTTTTACAGACGGATGTGGAACCCAAAAGCAGAGCGTCTGGCCTTGCAGGTTTTGCTAGGTGATTTCGTACACACCCAAAAAACTATGGTGGGCACCAAATCCAGTCCACACCACTTTCTGTCTGACATTCTTTTTTTTAAACTTCAGATTGGCCTTCAAAGAATAAAGTAATAATCATTGCTGGTGACAAATACTCTGTGATTCATTTGAAAAACATTTAGATAGATAGGCCGGTTGGTAGGTAGGTAGGTAGTAGATAGCTAGCAAGCGAGGTAAGTAGGTAAATAGATAGTTAGCTAGCTAGCTCGATAGGCTTTGAAATGTGTAAAGAAGGATTATTCTATGTTTTTTTTTTTTTTTGCCCAGACGTTCCAAGTTGTCCATGGGAACGATATTAAACACGCAAATAAGTATTATGTACACACATTATACCTATTTCATGGCCACAAATGAGTATATTTTGGTTTAGAGGACAAAGGTGAAAGTTCTTCTTCCACCCTCACAGGTGAAATGTCAGCAAAAATGTTGGTCCACTTCTCCGACAAGGGGTCCGATCCGCATAGCTGGTCAGCACAAATCTACCCAGGCAACATACGTCAACGTGTAGTGACCATCCACGTCTGCGCCCCTGTGCTATCCTCCGTGGCGCAATACCAACTCCTGGTGCACATAGCGGGCGCACACGAACAAAGCAGCTACGCCGCAGGAACATTTGTGCTGCTCTGCAACCCTTGGCTCATGGGTGAGTCTTGGACTGTGACTCGGCCATCTCGTGTTTGTGTACAGTACACAATGCAGTGCAATGAGCACCTTTTTCTTTTCTTTAAGAGGATCCAGTGTACATGCCACTGGAAGTGCAACGACAAGAGTATATCAAGAGTGATTATGGTGTGATCTATATGGGCACAGACGTCAACGTTAGTCAGCGGCCCTGGTCGTTTGGTCAGGTAAAGTTATGATGTTGCCTGAACACCCGTAGGCCAGATACAGCAATCTACGTCCTCTCTCCCCCACCCACCCGATGTTTTTTATTTTTATTTTTTCCCAGTTAGAAAACGAATCATAAAGGGCAACAATTGTAACTGCCTCTTTTAGCTTGGTTTGAGCAAAATGTCAAACTTAATGGAAATGTCATCACGGGAATGTGTGTGGGAATGGAAGTCTGTCTCTTTGCGCCCTGCAATCGGCTGGCGGCCAGTCCAGGATTGGTCCGCGCCTCTTGTCTGAAGTCAACTGCAATAGGCTCCAGTTCACTTAGGAGGATAATTTATACAGAAAATGGATGGATGAATAATTCTGACTGCTGAAACTGTTAGCGTTGAACATGTCTTCATCCTTCATTTCTTAAAAAAGAAAACAAACAAATGATATTTCACTCCCTCTAAAAAGAACAGAATTAAGCTTTTTTCCCCAAACATCATTCAATCTATCCCTGTTTAGAAAAAATAGAAGTAGTTGATTAGAATTTTCTTTCCTTCCAAACCGTAACATTAATACCAATAAATACAAAGCCCTGATTTTTAGCATACTGTTACACAACAAGCTATCATTTTAGGGGGTTCTCCATTTGAATCGGTGTCCTGAAGGCAACCGTAACTAAGATGTGGCAATAAGTTTGACAGCCCTGATGAAGACATTCAAAGATAGCAAATATTAGACTCAGTCAGTGTTTATGTGTCCACAGTATGAGCCTGGAGTCCTTGAGGCGTGTCTTCAGCTGCTGCAGGTCAGCCCGCAGCACCTCAGCAACAGTCACAAAGATAACGTTCTACGAGCAGACCCGGCTTACCTGAGCAGGATCATCTGTGCTATGGTGAGACACAAAAATCACCATCAAAATATGCAGAAAAATATGCGCATAAGATTTCCCTCCTGTTCCCACTTTTAACTTACTGGCATTGTAAATACTGACACACGAGTTGTCACACAAAGATAAACTTTCTTTTTGTTATTATCCTTTTGCAATTTCTATTGACTCTTTTTCTTTTGACGCATGATTCATTCATTGGACGATGGCAATGTACTGGAAAACTCACCAGTTTTTGCGATTTATGCTAGCAGTGCACAACAACCTCCCAAAACTCAGTCAGTCGCGAGGAGTAGCAAGTTTGGGTCAGTGCCATTTTCTGGAGTGCTTATCGTCTCAGGGCAACTGGAGCCTATCACAGCAGACAAGAGACATGAGATTCCAAAGTATGGTGTCATCAACACTCTTGAAAGCTTTTGCATAGTCAACAAAGTTGATGTAAGATTACGAAATCCACTCAAGTGATTGTTCTATATGCTATCCTACCCATATAGCTCTCTCTCTCTCTTAACACCCTTTGTTGAGAATGAACATTTCTGAGTGGTATTCTCTTTATATAACAAATGGATTGCAATCTCTGTTCGCCTGCAAGGTGAACTCCAGTGATGACATGGGGCTTGTGGAGGGGAGGTGGAAGGGCAGCTACAAAGATGGTGTCGAGCCAACCCAGTGGAGTGGCAGTGCGGATATCCTTCACCGTTGGATGGCATCCAAAGGCAAACCTGTGCGTTATGGACAGTGCTGGGTCTTTGCATCTGTCCTCTGCACAGGTGCTATTTAAATAGGTTTTTATTCATATTTTTTTTATTTGTTAACGCTTTATGTTCATGCAAAAGCCAGGATGTTATACTTTGGACCTGCTTTTTTTTTTTTTTTGGTCCAGTAATGCGAGTGCTGGGGATTCCCTCCAGGGTGGTGACAGTGTTTAACGCGGCCCATGATGGTGATGGAAACCTGATTACTGAAGAATTTTATTCAAGCACCGGGGAGAGACTCGGGTTGTCAAAGGACAGTATTTGGTTGGTATCTCTTCATTTTAAAAATGTACGGTATGCAAACTGAACCACACAGATGGAAGCACTCTTTTGATCTGATTTTCTTGATTTGAACATACAAATCAAATAAAATTAGACATTGCGTGTGTTTTTTTTTTTTCTTACACTGTACACGAACTGAATAGTGTGAAACACCCGATCTGTACTTTGACAGTGCACAGGACTGAGGTCGTCAACCATGCAATGCTACCATTGTATGTTAGGATTGGCTATGTTAGTAACCCTCTCGATCCAGATCCAGGTGTGGCATCCCACAAACGTCCATGTTTGGGTAGTCCTATGGCCATATTTGCTATTGTTGTGGTAAATAAATAAATTGATTTTTTTTTTTTAAAAAAGTGTTGGAGAAGTGTCTTTTCTTAGTAAGTGAGCTCAAGTAGGTGCCCTGTGGCACACCTTTGAATAGCTCTGTACTACTATTCGGCCTGTGTATTTGTTGTATGCCCTAAAACTTTCACATACACATCCAGGAACTTCCACGTGTGGGTGGAGTGCTGGATGAAAAGGTCGGACATCGGTGCCGGATTTGACGGCTGGCAGGTTGTAGACCCGACCCCACAAGAAATGAGTGGAGGTGTGCGGATATTTTAACACGGCAATATACTTTACTGGTGCAATTTCTGGATTGAATATGTTCAAGTATGTTTCTGCGGCAGGAGCATACCGGTGCGGTCCTTGTCCAGTGGTGGCAATTCAAAGGCGTTACCTGGGCACGCCATATGACACGGCCTTCGTTTATGCCTCTGTTGATGCGGACATTGCACGCATGATAGTGCGGTCCGGTAAGGTGGTGGGGAAGAAAGTGGATACCAAGTGGGTGGGACGCTTGATCTTCACCAAGAGCATCGGCTCAGATGTGCCAGTGGATCTGACGGATTCTTACAAGAGACAGAAACGTAGGAAAGGTTCTATTGAGGGAGTAGATTAGTGCACAATTAGCATTTGAGCTAAGTGGGTTTTTTTGTTTTTTGTTTACAGAAGACCAAACATACAGAGTGGGAAACTCAGGTCAGTGGCTGTCAACATTGCCGCCTTTTGTACAAATGTGTGTGTGTGTGTGTGTTTTTTTTGGAACGTGTTCACTGAACTGAATGAAGACATCGGCTTTATTGCTATTTCACTGCGTAATTGAGCGCTTTTTGTTTTGTACAGTCTGTCGTGCCTCACGTTCTGTCAGACCTCATCCTGT
>CAAKHF010001293.1:3432-14619 GCA_901007745.1 Hippocampus kuda | reverse complement strand
GTTCTTGGTTCGGTCTCACGGGAAGGCTATCAGACAGACACACGGCATTTTGAAGAGTGCTCAGATTTGCCATCTCATTTATGTGTCAAAGTTTGTGGAGAGCAAAAATACTCTCGGCAGGCTTAATAGAGACAGTATTTTTATTCTAATACTGTCTTTAAACTCTTCAATACAGAGAAATTATACCTCAACCATCACAATAACCCTCTCTCAACAGCCATGTTTTAATCCGAGAGGAGCGGGAGTGGGGGCATTGGTGCGGGGGGGAATAAGAGGTGCCTGCGAGGTGTTGCCAAAACTATTTTCTGACGTGAGCTGCTCACATCAAATTAATTGGACATGTAATTTCACACTTGATGGGCAAGCTGGCACTCAAGAGAGGCAACTATTTGTATACAAGCAATTAAAAATTCAACTTCATGGCATATGTCCCCTTTAAATCATCACTTTTGTGATGCTGAGGTCCATTTGTGTCTTAATCGAGGAGTATGGTCGCCTTCAGAGGCATTTGGCGAAGCACTCCGTTGTAAAATTCCAATTTGAGTTCTCGCTCTCTTGGGTCAACTGACATCAAAATTCAATCCAGATCATGTTCATTCAGGATCATCATCCTTGAGAGACTTTGAGAACTGAAGGAATCAGTGAACCAAATCAAGTTGTAGGTCTATGGGAACAACAATTGCCCTTAATCAGGAACCATATTTGGTTTCTTGAGTGGGAGTTCAAATGGACGCTGTACGCCTGATGACGAAGATGCAAAAACCAAATAAGTTCTCTTTGTCAATCACCAAAGAATAGTACAATAATAGGTTTCTAAACTGATAGGGTGAAAAATATTTCATTTGACCACATACAGTGGTAATCTCAACATGGGTCAAATTTTGAATTCTGTAAAAATATCTGGGGGGAAAATAGGCTTCGGTAGATCTGATTTCAGCCCGCATCACAGGAGTAACTCTGTGTATGTGTTTTGCTTTTGAGCAGGAAGATTCCAGTGGTCTCCAAGTACTTTTATCTCGCTTTGGTGAGTCACGATAGTCAGAGCTGAGTAGTCATGTGGATGACTGAGGAGTGTTATTTCTTTTCAGATGGGCATCTGACCCTGACCCGTTCGTTACCTTGTTACCCCACAAAAGCATCTTATTTATAGTGGGGCGTTACCAAAACACTCAGAGCACACTCAGTGTGATGTGTGTGTCTTTTAATTTATGGAACGGTAAACTTCTGGTCACACTTTAGAATGCTATATGTTACTTAAAAGGAAATTCCTGTTGCTGTATGGCAGCAGTTTGGGCTCCAAAGTTAAAAATTCAACTTGGGGGGGAAAAAAATGAAATCAATTCTAGTACCCATCAATGAGACAGATGTTCCTCCTCAACTGACAGGTTGGTCCGGTGAAACCTTGGGGACAGACGCACAAGTATCCCCCCTCTCCGGTCTCTATGCAGGTAGCATTCCCAGAACAAGGCTGTGATGAGCACAGGTGAATATCTGCAATGACATGCAGAAAAAAAAAAAAGCATTCTCTTTGTATCTGTCTCTTTCCTTCTTTTGTTCCATTTATTCGTTCTCCCTCACTCTCGTCCCACATGCTTGGCAACATCTCTCCTCGTGTCGTTTATTTCCACTCCACCGCTGCGGCACTCTCTGCCATAACTCCCAACTCGCATACCCTATGATGGGGAATGTGTTCTCAAGTACCTTGTTTCACGACCAAGGTCACCTTCAGCCACCTTCACCCCCTCTAAAAATAAATCCCAGGATATTTCACGTTCCCTGGGGCTCAGTGACTCACCTGAAGCCCCAGGCTCATCTGCCGCTGTGTGTGTGACACTTAATGGGGTCTCACCTTGGTCACAGAGGCTGCCCACCCAGCCCTGCTGACACACACACTGCCACGCTTTCTCGCAGGAGCCATGCAGGCAGCCCGGGAAGGGGATGCAGCGCTCGCAATGGACTCCCTGCCAGCCTGGTTTGCACCTGCGAAAAAAAAAAAGAGAAAAAAAAGGGAACAATCCTGAACTATTAATACACCCACGCCGCCCTTGTCCCCATAATGCCAGCGTGCTGAGATGAGGCTTTGATTATAGCCAGAAAATCCATTGTTTGTGCAAACAAAGGGCCGATTTGGCAGTTGATGGAAGAGAAGCAATCAAACGGCACTCCAGATGATGCATTAAAAACACAGGATATGAGTTTTTTTATTATTTATTTTTATCGCAAGCATCACTACCTGCACTTTCCGGTCTTCTCACAAAAGCCATTCTCTGCGTTGCAGCTGCATCCCCAACCTCATGAGAGGAAAAGAGAGATGCGTTGTTTTATTCATGCCGTCGTAAGACACAATGAGAATACGAAAGCTCCTCGAGTTGACAATGTGACTTAAGTCGAATCGAATTACCTCCGGCGACGCCTGTTACGGCTACAAACAAGAGCGCGGCCGTGAGATGCATTGCGATGGTCAGTCTGGAACAAATTCCTACAAATATGAAATACAAATACATAAACAGTTTCCAAATGCAAAATGCATCACTGTTGTTAAAAGTTGACAAATTGAAGACATCTAAAAAGTTCACCAAACAGTGAAGGCACGCTTTTTGTCATCGTGTCTTTTTGGATTCCAGTGGCACACCTGAATGCGTCTGCATGCACAAAGCACCCGCGTAGCCATCACAGACAGAGGGATAAGCCACTTCCTAAAGCTTCACTTTTAACCATCAAAATGCTTCGAGTCATTTATACGCAAATGATCTTACCTATGTAGCACCGGCGCGCAGTCTCCGGGTGATGCGACTCATATTTGAGGCATGCGTCAGGGCTGGGAGAGCCAAGAGCCAGGACGCGTAGATGAAAGTGATAACAAAGCTGCTCTAGATGGAGAGGTAGGGAGGGGGACAGGGGGTGGGGGGAGGACACGGATGGTTTTGACGGGACTGCTGCTGCATCGAGCAGCATCCCGATGCAACAAGCTCCTCCTACCCCATAAAGGGGAGAATGTGCGTAACGGCAGCGTGATACAACCCTCCGCCACCTCTCCCTAAGGGCTGAGGTGCAATCAAGTGCCACCGCTGTGATGCCTGCGACTGCCAAGGTAATGAGACTCCCCAGTGATGATTTTGTATGAAAATAAATAAAAGCAGCATCAGGAAAACTGCAAGGTGAAGGTTGTCTCTTCCTGCCTGGTGTGCTGTTTAATTCAAATTGATAAATTACAGCGACAGGGCTACAATTTAAACTCTATCAATGACCTCAATTCTAGCAGAGCACAGGAACATAATACTGAACATGTCATTTTTTGGTCACTTGTTTCTGGGCAGACTTCAGACTGTATGACCCTATTATCTCTGAAGTAATAAGCATATGCAAGCCACACTAGAATTTGATTTGAAGAGATAATTTGGGGGAAACAGCGAGTGAACAGAACCATGAGCTAAGGCAATGGGACATTGTTCCAAAAACAGACAATGAGCAGGAACAGGAAATCGGACATTCGAACAATATTACTCCAAAAATGACAATGGTACACAAAAAGCAACAGAGCTGGCAACCCCCCCCCCCCAAAAAAAAAATTAAGACCCTCAGGGTCACAGGAACAAGAAAACTGCGGGGATATTAATTACCCAACTAGCTTGGGGCGCCACCTGAAGGATTGGAATGGAACAGCATGTTATTTGGAGATTGCTACGATAAGCCGTGATGTTTTAATGTCACGAAACCAACAAGAAGAAATGACAAGTTGAAAACACGCGGTAAAAGCTAAAAGAATACATTTGTAAATCGTTTTAAAAAATGATTAACACATTTTGCAAAACTCCAAGCACAAGACAAATTAATTCTGTGACTTCCCCAAATCACCAAAAAGACAGAAACGATCACTTTTTCCTTATCGTGTAATGTATGAATTGCAATAGCCTGCGCACGCAGCGCCCATCTGCCATACATAATAATGTCCGTCTCTATTTTTAGTCCACTTATTGCTGTCTGCAGTCTAAGGCCTGCCAAGGGCGGTGGTGTTTTCCCACGAGAATATTATGTTAATTGTGATGACGAAGATCATTCACTCATCTTTGAGGGATGAGTCATCAGAAACACAAGTATCAATCCTAGAGCAGATTTTGAAGTATATTTTTCTTCCTTGTTGTTTACAATTGAGAGAGGGGAATGTTTGGTATATGAAACATTTGAGCTTCCACCAAGTGTGTGGCCCTCACAGTCTAGACTCAGACAGTGCAAGCGGGGACTCTCATATGAATGCAAATGGCAGCAAATATATATATATTTCCTCCCAATCAAATTGCCTGTGAAGGGAAGAAGAGAAAATCCCAAGGATCAAACGGCTTTTGCCTTTCTCGAGTCCACCAAGGCTACTTGATAAGATTGCAGCAGAGAGGGATAACCTGAGATTTGATGCATTCCCTCACTTCTATTTGTTTGGTGTGTTTATCGTCCATCCTCCAGGGAAAGCGGGCCTGAGAATTACATGACAAACGTTGCCTGCAGGAGGTGCCTGGTAGATTACAGTCTCCCTTTTCTCAGGCTCCAATGCCTGCTTTATTAGCGTGAAGGAGTCGTCCATCGATTTATTTTTTTTTCACCAAACCGGCTCTAATCTGGCATTTATCTCATTTTATCTATCTTTGTATCGACTCAATGCTGTGGTGATTCTGATGTTACGGACGCGTATTGAAGCCTTGCGTAAGTCAGGATGGGAAGATTTTGAAGACTCAAATATTCAAGACTGTATGGTGATCAGTCAGACCTAAATTAATGGGGCATTTGCGATGACGCTATTTCCGAATGGTTTTACACATTTTTGCGGGCATTTGACTTCGGTTATAACCCTCGAAAGAAGGGCAAGTGCAAGAAAGCTCTGATTTAAATACAGAGGTCAAATATTATGGTGACTCTTGAATGAATTAAAAACAAAAGAGTCCCTAGGACACTACCCAGAGGGACACCACACATATTGTTCTTATGTAGTTAAATCTTGCTCTCATTCATGAAAGTAGGCAGGGAACTAAGACAGAGAAACGCCTCTGCTATCTAGGCTATTCCAAATCAAAAGGGTGCTTACTTGGCGAAAGGACATTATTCTCCGAAAGTCAACACAAATTGCAAAAAAAACAAAAACAAAACTTGCACAAAGTTGAATGAAGGTGTGTCACTTGTTATTTTAATCTTAAACTAATTAAAAAGAAAGAAACCAGTGGGTCAGAGGGGCACTTCAAATAATTGCCTCTTTTTTCTCATGTTATTAAATCGCGCTCTCATAGACACTGAGAACTGAGACAGTAAAGGCCTCTGCTGTGATATATTTGCTTTTATTGAAGTAGTCCAACTCGCAAGAAAAAAGACTGAGGACTCAAATAGGAAGCGAAGGATGGCCACTGCCATTCAGCCTTTTTTTTGTGTGTGTCAGAGATTCAAAATCAGGTTAATGGCAAGCCATGACGGAAATGGACCGAAACAGGCTGCTAAATATTATCAGTTAATGTCTTTTGTCTTGCTGAAGCAGCATGTGATTCATTGCTCGGTTATTGCATGCTCTGTATACAATTGATCAGACCTTATCAAATGCATTCTGTGCTGTGTCTGCACTGTGCAACTCTTTCTCGCCTGGAAGAAACAACAAAGACAACTCTTAATATTTTCTAGCAGCATAGTAATGTAGAAACATTTTCCAAAACACCATCTAAATGTTTAATCTCCCTGTCGTTGGAAAGCGCATGAGCTGGGGAGTGGGTGGATATTTGTACTTTGGCAGGATGAAACGATTCTCACTTCTAATCTTCCCAAAAGGTTAGCTGTGCAACTGAGAAGATATCAAATAAAACAAATTGCATGCAGAGACAGACTCCGATGTGATTACCAGCGTCGATGAGTTATTTAAAGCATAGTCAAAACTGGGATTGAGTCGGAAATGTCATTGAAATTCTCAACACGTGCACGGGTAGGGGGAGAAGCATGCTGAGATATGATTAAACAAATCCCTCGCCTGTCAACAAATACAGCCAGGGCAGCCGCACTGCACATCATTTCATTACAATGTGGGCACCCGCTCTGTTTGCGAAATAAACACGAGACACCGTCTTGCACATGCGCAAAAACAGCGCATGACTTTATAAGAGGATTCCACTCTCCTGTATATTATAAAAAGTGATCATAATCCTTTTTTTTTGTATGAAATAAAGACTCCTCGTAATTGTGGTGTGAACCAAGGGTCACGCTGGTGTTGCTACCAGAGCTCCGCTTCACTGCAATTTTCAATGCATTTTCCTCACGGCCATTCATTGGGAACTTTGCAGGCACAGCACAATGTCTCCTATGAAATGTTCCACATTGTTGTGTTGTTGCTTTCAACCGCGACTGTCCTTCGCTGTGAGTTTGCATCATTAAAAGCCTTGTGTACGTTGTAACAAGAAAAGGCCATTTAAAAAAAAAAAAAAAGATGAAAGATTTTTTTTCCAGGCCTGCAGCACGTCGTGAGTGTGTCTTGCGCTGCTCTTACATCAACGTTGTGCAAAGCAGAGAAATGTTGCAATTCATCAAAAAGTTGCTTTTAAGTGTCTGAGGACACACTACGCATACGGCTTATACACACTTTTTTTTTTAATAGAACAATGCATCACTGCGTGCTGTATTATAGAAGCTCTCAATTGGTTTCACCTTTTCCACTCGTCGTAAATTAATGGTTGAGTTTTGTCATGATTAAACGTGGATGTAAAAATATGCACTATTTATTTTATGATATTTTTTCACTGCAATCGGCTGGCAACCGGTTCAGGGTGTCCCCCGCGTACTGCCTGAAAGATGGCTGGGATAGGCTCCAGCACCCCCCGCGACCCTTGTGAGGATAAGCGGATCGGAAAATGAATGAATGAATGAATTATATTTTTTCATCTAAATGACTGAGGAAACTGAGAGGGAACACGATAATTATATGTATGAAAAAAAAACCCAAAAACAAATAATAAAATAATGTACATGAAAATAAGCCCACAAGAATTAATAATTCACTAATTTCTCAGGATTTTAAAATATATTCTTTTCAAAAGAATAATTATTGATTAAAATATGATAATTTTATTTCGACTACCTTTTTAAAAATACATTTAATTAGACAAAAAAAAAAGATCGAAATGTGAGTGTTTGAGTCCTTTTGCAAATCACTGCCGAAAATCATCAATCCACATCATAACATTAATGGCCCCATCAAATCCACAGGGCCAGATGTTAGAAGGCCCAAATTATGCAAGTGGCTTCATGTGGAGGAACCTGAATGACTTCGTGCGCCATTTACCATCTGTGAAATGTTACCTACATTTAATTAGCCGAGGTCGTGAGGCCGTCCTCTCCATGGCAACGGCGCTTGTCAGGGTGGAGATGCTGAAAGCAGATGGACTCGACTGACGGCAACTCGGGGAACACTGCTGCGAAAAAAAAAAAAAAGAGGAGCAATTGTGAGGCAACAGTCAAAGTAGAAAAATGATTCCAACCCACGCCACCTTCACTTCAGCATTTACAAGGCAATGCAGAAAAGATATTGTCGAGGCAATTGAGGCAGAATAGAATGTCACTTCCACATTATCCGGCAGTGAGAATGACACACCACAAGACTCTGGGTCACGGCACAAACTGATGAACTGTTTCGGGTTAAAGAGAAGAAAAAATCCTGAGTCTCTGAGTTGAAGTAATTACAAAAAAAAAAACCTGGCTGAGCAAACCAATGTATGTATGTATGTATGTATGTATGTATGTATGTATGTATGTATGTATGTATGTATGTATGTATGTATGTATGTATGTATGTATGTCTGTCTGTCTGTCTGTCTGTCTGTCTGTCTATCTATCTATCTATCTATCTATCTATCTCGCTCACGAGCTAGCTAGTTGGCTAGCTATTGAGCTAGCTACCAGATATCCAGCAATCTATACTATGAATCATTCCGTCTTTCTGTCCGCCCATCTATCTAATTACAAAAAGGAAGATAGATAAAGCTTTAATATTTTATTTGGATTTGAAAGTAAAAAAAACTACATGAGATTATTGTGAATGGTGAAGTTTCCCAAGCTAGTATATACTGTACTCCACAGTGGCAGAGTGACTCCATCCAGATTTCGGCAGTTATATGATATTCGAATTCTCTGCTTGTCCAATGAGAGGACAGAAAGCCAAATTTACGCGCCAGAAAAATGTTTGTTTTGTTTTTGTTTGTTTTTTGCCCCAAATTCAAGATTTCAACAAATGTGCACGAAAATGTCAAAATAATGACAAGGACATGTCGACAGCATTCGTCGACAACCGTTTGTACAGTTTCGCAGCAAAAAAAAAAAAAAAGTTTGGGGATGAGCACCCCTTTAAGGTAATGCAAGGTCAGAGACTTTGGTGTTCCAAGCTAAAGAGTTTGTTTTGAAGTAGACGAGTGGGGAATACATGACGTGCATTAGAAACATTTTTCATATGCATTCATTTTTCAGTTGTGTGGTTATAGTCGCAATTCATTTCAATAATTTCCACTTGAACGGGGTTTTTGTGATGACAGACGGCGAGGGAGTAAAGCAAGTGCACGAGAATGTGTCTGATGTCTTTTAGCATTCACATTCAGAATTCATTTCTTACACTTGGTTGTAGGAGCGTGTGGTTGGCATGGCAACATTACCCTAAAGAAACAGCCTCGGCTAAAGCTTTGTGCACTCATCGAAGAACCAAAAACAAATTACTGCCGAGGGGTGGGTGGGGGGGTTATGTGGTTGAGACATAGAAGAGGGACGCTTGTGTGGTTTGTGATTCCCAAGCAGTGGAGAAATAAACACCACAACTAACACGCCAGAAAGTGGGTACACAATGTGTGTGCGGGTGGATCCCTTCCATCCCAAATAACCACCAGAGTTTTAGTATTGTTGACACTGCGAGATATAGTTTACAACTTTTCAACATTTTCCCATATGCTCTCAGGAGATAATACTGGATTGTTTACTGCAGACTTGTGTGCCTTTTTTTTTACCTCACACACACACACACACACATCAGGGCATGTCCAGCTCAAGCCAACCAACCACACACCTGGTTTTAAGTTTGGCGCCGATTGACAGCGAACGCCAGCAAATGGCAAGGCACGGTACGCCCGGTACACATATTGTGTTTTACAGCAATACCTAACCATATTTATCATTTCATATGTACCAGTGAATAAAATAGCGAAGCTTGTGGTGAAAATGGACGAGCAGCCCGAGGCTCGCCGGTCCATTCAGTGGAACGGGAGCAAATCTCTCCTTTCAATATATTCACACTTTAGTCATCGTCATCATCATCGTCCAAAATTATGTCCGTGTTGCCGAGGTGATTAACGGGTGCATGACGTAATCCATAATCGCATTACCAACATTGCTCAGGATTTCTGTGAACGTCAATAGGAGATTTAAGTCACAGCACGTTCATGCTTTTTTTTTTTCAGAATACTTAGTCCTGATTTGAAACAAATCAATAAATAAAGGGAGGAAGAGCAATGTGTAAGTTGTTGGCCACAACTGCGCGGGAAATAGCCTGATGCTTGCAATCAGTCTTGTGCCGCCTCTTCACACAAATTGGCCATAATTTATCAACTCAAGTGTTGCTCATCAATGCTGCTCTACGCTTTTACTGTCTAAGCGTGAGGGTTTTCAACAATGCTGAGCATCCATTAATAAGACATTCTCATTTATTTGTTTTGCTTTCATGTCCCCAAATGACGACAAAAACTCAAATTAAAGTTCTCAAAAACAGGGGGGAACAGTTCCTCTGAATTTCTTCAGGGTGGGATCAACATCACACACAAGACGTTTGGTCAAGTTCTGACCTTGGGGAGCGGAGTTATTGGAGTTTCATGTTTTATAAGTCATCAAACTTTGCTGTTATGCTCAGCCCACAAGCAATCACACAAACTCAAATGTTTTGCAATTTAGCGTCAGCCATCTGTCTGGTGTCTGCTCTTGCCATGGCTCAAATTCGGTAGCGATGTGGGAAAATCTTGAGGGCAATTTTGTCTTTGAAGGACTCCTTGAAAATGGCTCCCTTAAACCGAAATGGAAAACTTACTGTGGCTTTTCAGTTATAGGTGCATGAGGCTTTTTGGTGGGCCGACTCATGATAGATATGTTTTTGACGAAATTTCATGCAGGGTGTCACGTGTGTCCCCTATACACTCACCCATTGCCCAAGGGCTATACAGTGTACCGTATTGGCCCGAATATAAGACGGCCCTGATTACAAGACGACCCCCTCTTTTTCAAGACTCAAGTTTGAAAAAAGACTTTTTGAATACCAAATAAATTTTTAAACAGAAAATAATTACAGTACATCTGAAACAAATGATTATAACAATATATTTGAAAGAAAAAGCATGTTATTTTGCCTCATTCAAATCTAAAGTGCAATCACATTTGTAAATGAATGGCTTCTGGTTTTTGAAATGTAAATTACATTTCTCCACAGCTGCCGGTTAACCTGGCCGATCTTCGACCTACTTTTTTCCAGATTGTCACTACGTTTCTCCATTTTCTGTTATCTCTTCTATTATTTTCTTCTCTTTTCATACTTACCGCTATTTTTTATTTTTCTTCTTTGTGCTACCGCTATTCTTATTTTTATTCTTCGTGGCAGGGGTTCACTTTGGCCTGGGGAGTCAAGTTCGGCATTCGCTTCATTGATATCTGGCGACATTTAGCGTCATGAATGGGTATAATGTCTAGACCCCGAATATAAGACGACCCCCACTTTTTCAGTCTTATTTCAATGCAAAAAACACCGTCTTATATTCGGGCCAATACGGTATGTGTCCTGATGACAATACAATGATGGCCGAACTTCTACACCGATGCCCTCTATTAATCAAGAAGTACTTTTAGTTTTCTGATAAATCTGCTTTTTAGTCACATCGCAATGCCTACATTAACGGTTTACTTGAGGACGTATGATTGTAATGCATGATTGACCACTCCTGACTATTATTATTCATTATTGATTATCTGCTGCTGACATGATCGGTGATGGACTAGTAAAGTCTTCCTTTGCACGTCTAATTGAATCGCACCCTCTTCACACAAACCCGGGCCAAAGTGACAGCACCCGACCGTGGGCCGACACGCGCCACAGCGGCTGCCTATGAATTATTCACGCCACAGGCACCAACCCCCCCCCCCCCCCCCCCC
>CAAKHF010001289.1:18683-36575 GCA_901007745.1 Hippocampus kuda | reverse complement strand
ACACACAGGACAGGATAAGCAGTCAGAGGCAATTGAAAATAGAGGAAGCGGGGTCATCCAGTAAAAACATGTACAAGGGGATATTGGACAATGGAGAGAAGCTCCCGTTTAAGACTGTGTGATTTAATAATGTTTATGAAGCCTCATTCACACTTCCGACCGAGCACATTTGTACACTTACTGAACTGAGCTGAAGTATGTTTCTAGTGTATTTCAGAAAAAGGGCCCGAATTGGGGAAATTGACAGTAAATGCAAAAGACTGCAACTCGGACAAAGCTATACTTGCTTCATCTTGGTGGGAGTATTTTTTTTAAGCTTTCGGCAGCACAAAATGCCAGGGAAGTGGATTTAAAAGGCAAGACAAGGATTTGAAAGAGGTGTACTGTGAGGAGAAATTCATTTGAAAAATCGATGATCAGAAACTCCATTACAGTTAGTGATCACAATCATTGTAAACACAGCGGCTGTGACAGAAAAAAAAAAAACAATCCTCAATTGTTTTGACGCACAGCTTGTAAGAAATTAAAAAACGCGTACATATCTCACTGAACCCGACAGCTAACCGTTTGATCCTATTGATAATTGGGGGGAGGATGGAGGGGGGGACTGATATGCACTATTCACAAAACATTCAACTCACACTCTCTTGAGATTTATGTGAAAGTGAAAAGACCAGGGATGATGCAAGTTAATTATGATTTGCGTGTCAAGTCAACTGTATTTATAGAGCACTTTCAAACAGCCATCTCTGCATACAAAGTGCTGTACATGGATCAATTGAACATATAGAATAAACAGTAAAACAAATCGGTAATAAAGACGGTAGAAAGCACCAAACAGTAAAACCGAGAACAAATCTAAGTCATAAGTCATGCAGAGTCGAATGCCAAAGAATACAAGTGAGTTTTGAGGAGGGTTTTGAAGATGGGCAGTGAGGAGGCTTGCCCAATGTTCAGTGGGAGGTCATTCCATAGAGAGGGACCAGCAACAGAAAAGGCTCGATCGCCTCTGAGCCTCAGTTTAGTTCTTGGCACTTCGAATAATGTCTGGTCCGCAGACCTGAGGCCCCGGGCAGGTGTGTAGGGGCGGATGAGCTCAGAGAGGTAAGGTGGCGCGAGATTATTTAGAGATTTGAAAACAAATAAGAGGATCTTGAACACAACTCTAAAATGTATGGGGAGCCAGTGTAGGGATGCCAGAGTAGGAGTTATGTGCTCCCTCTTACGAGTACCAGTCAAGAGGCGAGCAGCGGCATTCTGGACCAGCTGAAGGCGCTTAATGGAGGACTGGTTGACTCCAAAGTAAAGGGCATTGCAGTAATCGAGTGTGTGCACGTGCATCTCATGTCAAATGAAAAATGCAATATTGGGATATATCGGGTTCTGAAATTATATATAACGTAATTTCCATATTTGTATTATTTCCTACCTTCACCCAATGACAGTCAATAAAATAAATGATAAGAAATCAGATCAATGAGCCACATCGATAATGGAATATGAATGAATTCAGTAAATTTTTGGCGATTGGCTGAACACCAGTCCAAGGTGTACTTTGCCTCCTCCCCGCCCCAAAGTCAACTGGGATGGAAATGCGTACGATTTTTATTTTTGGTTCTTTGTTTTTACAATTCCCACCCTATAATTTGAATCCCAGTGCATCTAAAATATGAGAGCATTCATTTACTTTCTTACTTACCGTAGTTATTGAGTTTATTTACTGTATTTATTCCACCCAACATCCGCAACATCAATTCTCTTCCCACATTCAAAACCCAGCTTAAAACTCACCTTTTCAGACTGGCCTACCCCACTTAATATATTTTTTGTATTTGTAATTTTATCTCTGCTTTTATTTATTCTTTATTTGTCTTGTTGTTTGTTCCTCTGTAAAGTGTCCTTGAGTGTTTTGAAAGGCGCTTCAAATAAAATGTATTATTATTATTATTATTATTATTTATTTACTGCGTGCTTATTAAATAAGCTACAAATGTAGGACAGCCACACAATACTCGTTTGAAACATCCACACAGTATTTTAAAAACAAAGCGACAGTCTCCCCGCTTCAAAAATGGTTTTGAACCACCGAACCCCCCCTCCCCCCACTCACCTGTCTCCAAATGGGCCCTGAGCACACGATCTGCACGGAGAGACATATTGTTGCGTTAGTTTAGGTTTGTGAAAGACTGGTCCCATTGCAAAATCATCAGTTGATGCATTCGTCTCCATTCATTGTATTATGGCGCCATCTGCTTTTCACCTATGTGCGTAGTATATCGAATGCTTCTTTTTTTTTCACCTGTACAATCATCACTCAGACACGTTTTGGGAGTCCGGCGGAAAATGCCCAAAAAGCAAAAACCAATGTTTCCTACTTTCAAAATAATGTGTATTGAAACCATTTAAAAAAAAAAACAAACCCTGAATTAGATTTTATTTAATTTAATACATATTGCATTGGTAATAGTTTTACGTTTTCGAAAATGTGACTGTAAAAATAAAAACAAAAATTTCCATTGAATTCATATGGATAGATGGGTGCATGATTAGTCAGAGGTTTCTTCGGCTTTGACGAAGTTTTGTTGTTTTTATTCCGAAAGACGCGTAGCGGAAATGAAATTTTGACTCACGCCTTTCCATTTGCAGGAACTTTCCCTGATTCCTTCACAACAAAATGGACTGGAGCAAAGGTGGTGATGTACGTCTGTTTTTATATTAAATGCGAATCACCCTTCACTTGCTTTGCGGACTCGCTCTTTTGACACGTTTTAACTAATTGTCAGTTTGCTCGCATCGACGGAGCTCGTCTGTCAGCAAGTTGCTCGAATGCGGAATAACCTGTCCTTCCCTACGTTCAACTGTCAGACTGTTAGCTTCAGCTCGCTAGCCTCATGCTAGTGGTAAACAGTGTGTTTGCTAGCCGGCTGATAATTCTCCCTTTTGTGGTCGGATGTGCATCATTGCTTCTTTTGCCACCCGGTTTACAGATTGGATACACGGGTTTGGTTGGGGTATTAGAGCGGACTGGCAGTGGAAAGCGTGCAATCGGTACAGGAGGCGTCTTCCTCATACTCATCGATCTGATAGTGCACTACAAGTGTTTCCTGCAAGTGTGTCTTGTCAAAGCCAAAAGTCACATTTTCGTAGAGTATCAGTGGCATATGTTATTTTGAAAACAAGCTCATTATGACATTGTTTTGAAATGTGGTTATTGTTAACTCGGCAATTATCTTTTTTTTCAGTAAAAAAAAAAAAACTTGTGTATTGGACTAATATATTTATTCTATTCCCGACACTAAATGAACTACCTGGATATTTCGACACTAAATAAACTACCTGGTTATTTCATCTGAGAAATTCATTTTATTGATTTATTTTGCAATTAACGTGTTTTAGAAAAAGAAAAAAAAGCAACATTAATGCAACTCATATTATAGGACTCTTGATAATGTAACTGTTGAGTGGACAGATAAATAAAGTGGCCCACTTTGCCCACCTTTGAGTCATCTGTTTTGTTCAGGGCATCAAGTTACAACACCTACCCCAACTGTACGGTTGAGCCTGGGGCAAAGTCGTTTGGAAATAATGTCTTTCTTTGGTTCTTGCAAGAAAGCAGATTGCATAACAATTGTCCCATCTCTTTTGTGTTTGGATTGTTGCAGAGTCACAGTCACGCACATGAGAACTGTCACCATGGACATTCAGGTCATTCTCACAGTCATGGGCCGAGAGCGGCGGCGTTTGGTGGGATGGGACTCCCATTCGTGCCCTCTTTTCATGGACAGTTTGGCAAGAATGCAGAAGAAACGTTGGACCTCAGTCTACAGCCAAAGAAACGGTCACACCTGGATGACAGCAGCAGCTGGGATATCGTGAAGGCATCACAGTAAGACTTTGGATTCAATCATTTTTAGCTTGTGTATATTTTGTTTTAGTTTCAATTTTAAACCACATGCGGTCTTGAGAATTAACACTGAATACATGCAGGAAACACACACACACACACCCAAACTCATTTTCCTCCATCACCTCTTCGGTTCAGTTATTAGGAGTAGTGCAGTAAATTGTAACTATGAGATTTTTATTTCAGGGCTTGGTCTAATTAACATTGCTCAATATTTAATGGCACAGAAAAAAAGTCAACTCTTGCACTCAAGCTCAATGGCTGCCTCTCATTGGAATCAGGAAGCCTGAGAGAAATTCTCTGCTAAGCCACACCTTTCTGTGTGCTAATCCAACTGTCCACTCCCGTTTCTCCCCGTAGCATAAAATGTTTTGATGGTGCCGTTGTTCACATCACACGCACGTATATTAATAAATAACTTGCTTCAATCATTTGAACCCCTTTGCCAGCCAAAACAGCAGCACCTGCAGAAGCACATCAAGGTGATTTTTAGATCAGTTAAAAGCTAATTTGCATATGTTGCTCATGAGTTCCCTATGAAGTAATACAGAAGGTGACCGGCTCCCCACTGTTGTGTGTTGACGTTCTGGAGAGTGAGCGGTGATTCATTTTTTTTTGGCATGCTGTTGATGACTACTCTGTGTACTTCACGCAGGTTTGGCATCTTGGATCGCTGTAAAGAGTTGGTGGAAGCCGGATACGATGTCAGGCAGCTGGACAAAGAGAACGTGTCGCTTTTGCACTGGGCGGCCATCAACAATCGCTTGGAGTTGGTCAAGTATGAAGATGTCCAATCTACTTTTTTTGGGGGGGGGGGACTACTCTGTTGAGCCGGCATGTTGTTTGTAAGGTGTTCATCACAGGTACAAAATCATTGGGCACATGAACATGAATGTTTATTCTTAGTTTGTAGCAGATGGAGTTGAAACATGTTTTTGTTTTTTGATTTTTTTTTGGAGGTATTACATTTCCAAAGGGGCAATAGTTGACCAGCTTGGAGGAGACTTGAACTCCACACCTCTTCATTGGGCCATAAGGTGACATCATCACTCCAATCTATTACTGTTGATCAGTATTAGCAAATACGCTAGTAGTAGCATGCTGTCCAGTTTGGAGAGCTCTCAGTCTTTCTTCACTAAAGCCCAGTTTGTGTTTGGATGACCAGACAGGGCCACCTGCCCATGGTCATTCAGCTGATAAGGTACGGAGCCGATCCCTCCATTGCAGACGGGGAAGGGTATCGCGCTCTTCACCTCGCCATCCTCTTCCAGCACATGGCCATCGCGGCTTACCTTATGGCCAAGGGACAGGTCGGCGCACCCATACGCTGGAGATGTCATACTTGGCTCAACTGCACCCTTTTATTTTCCTCTCATGTTTTGACTTTTGTCGTTCGCCTTCCAGGAAGTCGACAGCCCTGACTGCAATGGACAGACGCCTCTGATGCTAGCGGCCCAGAAGATTATCGGGTACGCTCTTTGATTTCTGTAGCTTCTGTACACGTGCCCTGCGATTGGCTGACGGCCAATCCTGCTGAGACGAGGAGTTTGGAAAAATCAAGCGCTCTTGCTTTTATATCGCAGGCATGAGCCCACTAACTTCTTAATCAAAAACAACGCGTCAGTGAGCGCCGTGGACAAAGTGAACCGGAACACTCCGCTTCACTGTGCCGTGCTGGCGGGCAACATCGACGCCGCGTACGTCCTGCTGGAGGCCGGAGCCAGCTTGGATCTGGAGAACATCAACGTGAGCCTCACGCAGATGTCACGTACTGTACAGTAAATCCTCTATGATGGCGGAGGCTCGAGACCAAGCCTCGATGAGAATAGCAAAAATGAGCAAATAAAGGCGGAAAAAAAATTATACGCTGTAGTAAAATGAACAAATTCATCTTTCCCCTTGCGCCTTGCTGACCTTTCTCGGCATCGTCTTGAGAGGTTTACCTCAAAGCTCAATGTAGGTTTGACAGAACGGTTCCTCTTTTAACCGCACTCAGGGCCACACACCTGTCGAGCTGGCCCACCAGGTGCACAGCCCCCTGCTCATCCACGTGCTCAACCAAGTCCAACGGGAGAGGATCCGTGCCAACTCGCGCTGTTTACGAATCGTCACCAAATACAAAGTAGGCAGACGCTTAAAAAAAAAAAGAAACAAACTCGTTTTCAAAACAACCTCCTGACGTGATGGCTTTCTCGTGTCTTTCCAGGTGTTTCTTCAGTTTGTGCTCTCCGCTGCCATGTTTGGCTGCCTGGCTGCCATTTTGGATATGAATTCCGACTCCTGGTTGCTCAAAGGGGTCCTGATAGTTTGCGTGGTTGGCGCAGTCAGTTTGGCCACAAGGTTTGGACTTCTTTGCTCCTGTAAAATATTTGGCATGCCCGTAAAGTCTCTCGACAATTTCTCTCGACAACTAGAACAAATGAATAGAGAAATATGCGAGTAGATATTGTCATATTTGGGTCTTATTTATTCCGTCTTTATATGGGCACTATGAGGTACATCAACCACATAACCTATTTTGCCCGCAGCGATTGTATTACAGTGCAGTGCCCCTAGTGGCGGAAGTAGTTAGAACCACCCAAAAAGTCAGGGGGGTAGCCATTTTGATTCATAACAGTGGAGAGGTGTGACCACATCCACTTCCATCCTCTTTCTTTTGACACATTCAGCCACAAATGTTTTACTGTTCTGCCCAAACCATGCGTTTGACATGAGAGCATGGCGAAGACAGCAAGCTAAACAGACTTCCAAATAAATACCAAACGTTTTTCTTTACATGCCCAAATTGGGGACATGGCAAAGGATGTGGCGTATTTAATCCTGTCGTTTTGTTGAGTTTTTGTATCCGATGTCTTCAACAGGGTACGTGAAATACACAAATGTAATGTGATGTCTCACCAGGAATATCCCCGGTGCGGTGTTTCAGTCAATTCTACCAGCGACAGCCCTCATGGCCTCCATCTTCTGGATGCTTGTCACTTGGTGCCTCTGGTTCCTACCAGATATCCTTTGGCTGATGGAGCCTTCTCAGATGCCTCCGAATTTATGACGGCTTCGCCGTATGTCGAGTGTTAGCTTAGCAGCCTTCGAATCGAAACGAGATTTTCATTCATATCCCGCGTACCAGCCGGTACGCTCTTGATTGTCTCCCCAGTTGTGCGATGGAGATTTTCACCTTCGGGGCAGATTGAGTGTTTTCTTAACATCAGCGCGCACATGGCCACAGCGCCACAGTCCAGGTTCTTTTCACGCTCAACGCCACCGCCCTGCTCTACTACTACCTCCGTGCCTGCAGGACTGACCCTGGTTTTGTGAAGTCAACTGAAGAGGAGAAGAAAATGGTCAGTCTCTTTATTATTTTTTTTATTTTTTGGATGATGCTATCGTCAGATAAATATGTTCGGAACTACAGTGTTGTTTTTCTTTGCCCAAATAGAATGTGTTGCTGTTGGCTGAGGCCGGCTGTCTCGAGCCGAGCATATTCTGCACTTCCTGCATGGTCAGATTTCCAGCAAAGGAGCTCGATCGCAGAAGCGGTGTATCGCGGCGACGGCCCGTAACCGTTGTCAATGTTTTGAATCTCTTGTCAGATTAAGAAACCAGTTCGAGCCAGCCACTGCCCGAGATGTGACGCGTGCGTAGCCAAGCAGGACCATCACTCCGTCTGGACCAACAGCTGCATCGGTACTGCACACGCCTGCATAATGTCCGTTAAAGAAGAAGTCCGTCATTGAAATGTCGCAGCCTTTGTTCTCTTGGAGTGCACTCGAGTGAAATTCCCTTGCACTGAAACATTTTGCTTTGTTGCAGGCGCCAGGAATCATCTTTACTTTGTCCTCTTCCTGCTCTCGCTCTCGCTCATGGGCGCCTGGATGTTCTACGGTTGTGTCGTGTGTGAGTCATGCCACTACACAGTCACACTGAAGCCATCTTGTTTCCACTAAGCAAATACGGTTCACTTTTTCTGTCCGCCTTGCCAAATTTGGCACCGCATTTACTGCTCTTTTTTTGCAAACTTTGGGTACCAACCACCGGAAAAAAAAACAAAAAAAAAAAACCCACAGTAAATCGAACACTAAATCTAAATATTCGGCAATGGGGCCGAATCAATTTAGACCAACTAATTGCTTTGTAAATTAATATTTGCAGGGTTTTTTTTTTTCATGTATTATTGTGTACTCGTGTGTTGTCACTGCCTGCTGTTGACGCTCGTAGAAGCAACGGTTTACAGATGCTTTGATCGTTGATAAAAATACAATGGAAGTGTACGTGCACATGCAATAATGACGCACAGCTTCTTCCACAACCAACCCAGACGAATACTGTCGTTCCTCCCTGACATAAAAAGCCTGTCGCCCGGTAGATATCGCTTCAACATCCTCCTCCAACGCCGATTTACTACTCTGCTGTTCGGTCTCAGCACCACCTAGTGGCCACACAGAATTACTGCAAGTCTTAAAACAACAGTTTTGCTCGTCAGTCACTTCATTTGAGGAGCAACCTTGTAATTTGGAGTCAGAGTAGCACCGACTGAGCTTGCCTCAACTTCCCCAACTGGCTGTGCGTAGGCAAATATAAACGCCATTACGTACGTACATCCAGCCCGGTGAAGCTTGCGGGACCAGCCCCTGACATCTCGAACCTTGTTACTGATTTATGAGCCTTTATCGCTTTTGTTTCCAGACTGGTCGACACATTGCCTGCCACGCCATGAGGAGCGGGGTCTGGTGTCAGTGGCCTTTGCCGTGGTCGATTGCTCGCCGTGGTTGCTGTGCGTCTTCTTGTTGGCCTTGTACCACACCTGCTGGTCCAGCTTCATCCTGCTCCTGCAGCTCTACCAGGTGAGCCGCTCGTCAGCGCGCCGAACGTGTCGTCGCAGAAATCCGTCCCATCTCATTTGACGTCTGCGATTCCCAGATCGCTTTCCTCGGACTGACCACTGCCGAGAGGATGAGCCTGATGATTCACGCAAGAAAACTCAGACAATCCTTGTCCTTGTCCCAAAATCCATACAAGTGAGTTGTCACGATTCTTTTTTTTTTTTTTTTATGATCCCATGTTGCTCTTGGTTTTGTGTCCACGAATAAACGGCATACTACTCTCCGTAGTTTGGGTATCATGAGGAACCTGGCGTCCTTCTTCCACCTGCGCTGCTGCGGCCTCTGCAAACCGGCCATCATCGATTGGACGCAGCAGTTCCCGCCAGGCCAAGACCAGCGCTTGTTTCGACACACTGACATGGTGTAATGCTCAGGGGAGACCTTAGCAGTGGCTTTGAACCAAAAAAAGCACAGTGTAATTATTTATTTTTCTAATTCATCGAAAGGCTCGTCGTGAAGTGAAATCACTCCAGTGTGGATAAAATGCAACATGTTGCAAAGTTTTGCTTTTTTTTTTTTTTTGTATAGCCTGCTGCTGCCTTTTTGACCTGTGGAAGTCAAACAAATCACTTGCAAATGTATTGCAGAATTGTAAAAAAAAAAAAAAAAAATTATTGACATTTGAGTTTCACACATCTCAAGCTCATTTTTTAAACGTGCTCTCGGAAAGGGAAAAACTCTTTCTACCTGCTATGTCTGTTTTATAAGACTCGCATGTGTTTCATAATAAAAGACCACTATGATACTTCAATAAAGCAACTTGTGAATTCTTTGTCAGGTGTGAGCGCTCTGTGTGGAATTCCACTGTTCTGAAAGTTTGCTATAAATGTGTATGTGTATGTATGTACGTGTGCCCAATTTAAACGGCATCCTTTCCTCTTTCCTAAATCGAAACCACTGCAACCCTCCACAAACTCCATTTCCAGAAATACTTTTTGCCCATAGTGAGCTGGGATCAGCTCCAGCTCACCCACGACATCACAAAATCGAAAGATGGAAATGTTGGTACCAATATGGTTTATTAGAAACATAAACGAGAGCAAAGGCAGAGTCTCCGTTGGTGTAGTTTTGGTGAAACAACGTTCATTTAAGGCCCGGCCATCCTTCCTGACTTCCGGTGTTCACGCTCATTCATCCAACATGGCGGCATTGCCCAGTCCAAATCCTTTTGGCCCAAAGTTTTTGGCATAGCAAACTGGGGAGAAAAACCAAAAGTTAAAAGTTATCATCCGACCTCTTTTAGAGCGAAGCCTTTTGAACCTTTGTTTGTACCTTTACAGTAGATCTCTCCATCCTTGTCGGTCACTGTGGTCGACTCCAGACTTTTACCACACTTAGCACAGCGGAAGCACGTTTTATGCCAAGGCTGCGGACACAGACAAGTTATTAAGAAACAGTACATAGCCAATAAATTCATGACTTCTTAATTTTGGAGTAGAAAGTACAGAGGGATGGTTGTTGTCCCAGAAGTCAAGTCAACTGTATTTATAGAGCACTTTCAAACAGCCATCGCTGCATACAAAGTGCTGTACATGGATCAATTGAACATATGTATGATAAACAGTAAAACAAATCGGTAATAAAGACGGTAGAAAGCACCAAACAGTAAAACCGAGAACAAATCTAAGTCATAAGTCATGCTGAGTCGAATGCCAAAGAATACAAGTGAGTTTTGAGGAGGGTCATTCAAATCAATGTGTGTAACTTTGCTTGCAAAAAACTTCATCAAATGAGACTCAAGTGCTGATAAGTGGATCAAGTCAGAGAGATATGACAGTATATGTTGGAAACAGCTGCACTCCCCCTTACCTTTCCTCCTCCCATCACCTTCTCTGCTGCATAGACAGATTTGGAGCAGCGAGAGCAGTGGTCGGAGCTTCCGAACTTCTGGGAAAACTTGCTGGAGGTGGAGTTTGTGGAAGCTTGCCGTGGTTTAGGGCTAGAAAAGAGGAAATGTGGCTCTTTTTTTTTAAAGTTTTGTTGTGTTGACTTTTTATTGGATTTACAATAATGTGATCATACTCATTGCTGGGTTGCAGGTGGCCGCGGTGTTTTACAGGGTCCGAGCTCAGAGCGCCAGCCCCTTGGCCGTATCCATAACCTTTTGGCCCATATTTCTTGCCATAGCAAGATTTGCAGTAGATTTCAGATTCGTGCGCGGCGACCGTGTGGCTGTCCAGTCCTTTCTTGCAGCTCACTGTGCAAAGCAAACAGAAACGTTAGCTATGTATGGCCAAATTCAAAGGCTTACGTCCTCCGAAGGCCGCAATTTTTCGCTAGTGACGTCACTTCCGGCGCAAGTAGACCACACGTGATTTCTCGAATAACAAACAATTCCGGAAAGACCATTGACGATGCAAGAGCGAAACTGAAAATTCAATTTCGATCGGCTTACATAATTATCGATCCGATATTTATCCGGTACTGATTTGGTCTTGAAACGACTCGCCCACCACTGTAAGGACAGAAGTAGTATTGTGGTAAAACGAAGAATTCAAATTCAGGAAGAAATTAACAATGAAAGAATATTGCGTATTGGGCTCATTTGTTTTCTTCGGGCTGTGTGACGGGATCTGACTGTGGTGTCAAATTGGGGTGACGGTTAAACAAAAGCCAGCACCGAGCAAGTTTTATCAGTCAGCAGAGCCATTACGCATACTTCGATGTGTCGCTTTTCTATTCATAGCGAGAAATGCGAGTGCGAGCTGAAGCTTGGAGAAAAGAAACGAACACTGAGCAGAGGGAATGGCGGGCTTATCTCGGAGGCCTTTCAGACATCCCAGAGGAACAAACTAGTCATCGCACCGTCTGTGGCCGCAACTGAATCTCGGGCAGACAAACAACCACGGTCAAGTCGATGAAGACTGGACAGCTGCAGATGGGAATGGGACCTCCAAATACGGCGGCATCATGACATCGGACCACTTCCATTTCACTCTGTCTTCCTTTACTTTCATGCTCATTTGGTTTGATGGACAGCTTTGCTGTGATTGGCTGTGCTCGTTTGTTTTTTTTGCCCGGTAACACGTCAAGTCCTAAAATGGCAGAAACCATTATAATATAGATATATTTATGAATTAAGATTTAGCTTCAGCTAGGAGGTGGATGTTTTTTTTCCTGAAATGTCATCGTTATAAATGACAAAAAAATGAAAATATCTCAAACACCTGATGTGATGGAAAAAAGTAACATTTCATTTTTTAATCAGTGTCCAAAAATACATTCTGAACTTTTAGTTAAATATGTTTAATTTTTAACATGTACACATTTTTTAAAATCTTTGGATTTTCCTCTGTATGAAGGCGGAAATCCATTTTTATCTTCTTGCTCTGGAATTTAAAACAACATTCTGTCCAAGACTTTACAAATCTGAAAATGTGTTCAATAAACATATGCTTAGGGACATCTCAAAAAAGTTAAGAGATGAAGATTGTGATTTTTAAACTTTTGAAGCCAATGTATGTGCTTTTACTGAAAATAAGATTTGGGTTACGCCCTCTCGAATGCACTCGTTTTCTTTCCTGGTCTCTGAAGTTTTTTTTGTTCTCTTATTTTTCATATTTCCTCCTGTCATGAATATATCCTTGACATTCAGACAATAAAGTGAGTGAGTGAGACGAAAGACAAAGTGTTCCTACTGCATATGAAGCAGGTTTTATGGAAGCTCCTCCCATTACACTGGATCTCCTCTGCATGATAGACAGTCTTCTCACAGGCTGCACACTTTGCACCGCCTCCCCAGTTTGGCATCTAAGTTAAAAAACACACACACACACACATGCAGAAATATGATCAATGTCATTGGACTGTTTTGGATGACCGGGGGTTGAAATGTGATTCAAGCCGAAATGGGACTCTGAACATACGTGTAAACAGCATGGTCCAAAAGTGGTATTAGGGGGGAAAAAAAGTCTGTCGGCTGTTTTGAGAAAACAAGAATTTGGTGTGTGGCTGGCAAGTCAGCCTTGGCTCAGAATCCAATTCTGAATGTGTTTGACGGGCTTGAGGTCAGGGCTTTAGTCCAACCGGGATTTGATGAACCTTTTAGGATTTGTGATGACACTGACGCTGAACCAGAAAAGGGCCTTGCGCAAAACTGTTCGCACAAAGTTCGAAGCATACAAAAGGTCAATCGGGGCTTCATTGCGCCCCAGCCTTTTACTAATTCAGAAGTACCGATACATACCAATTCTATCACAAATCACAATATTTTTGAACAACTTTAAATCCTTTAATACATGGGTGTCAAACTCATTTTTGTCGCGGGCCACATTGTAGTTACGGTTTCCCTTAGAGGGCCGTTATGAATTTTGGGAAACCATTAAAATGTTTAATCCCCTCCACATATTACTTACACAGCACACAACAAACTGATGAATAACTAATTTTAAAATCAGAAGTCAAGAATAATGACTGTTATTGCGGATTACATTTGACAATTTGAAATTTGGGTCAAGCATCATGGAAGTTGTCATGATTGAATTGCTTTCGCGGGCCACATAAAATGATGTGGCGAGCCAGATCTGGCCCCCGGGCCTTGACTTTGACGCTGCAATAAGATGTCACTGAATATGTAAGTTGTTCGTGACTGTAATCCCGGCATTGCAGAAAACATTGATATTGACATTTAATGGGCAGAGAGAACACCAATCAATTTAGTCTCTTACAGTTTTATTGACTTATTCCTTTCAGTTCGGATTGATATCTAACACACTGACTGAAATGTCCCGGGAAGTTCTTTTCACACTGAACACTAGTGTCTGCCCAAATCAGTGCATATCCGACACCTCACAGCCACGGGATGTGAAGTTTCATGAAGAAAAACTTGAATAAGACATTATGCTGCACAGAAGCCAAATATCTTGAAATTACATTTTAAAAACGTAAAACAATAACCGAGTGTTGTGTATAAAGTCAATCAGAGCTTACCTTGATCCACGTCTGTGTGCTTCTGTGCCGCAGTGGCATTTGTATGCTCCGGGCTGGTTTAAATAATGCCCGTCAGCAGTGACGCCCCTCAACCAAAGTGTCCTCCTAAAATAACTTGTGACCGAGCCAAGCCCCCTGACCCTTCATCACAGGCTGAGTGAGGCCTTGACCGTCAGCCACACAAATATTTGTTGCGGATTTACAGAGTGACCCCGGAGCCAGGACTCACAGCTGCACGCGGGGTTTTGGGATTACCCACACACAATAAACTGTGGACACTCACCGAGTGCCTGAATATGATCGCCGAGGATGAGCGCGGGTTACCGCACTGCTATTTTAACACCAGAAGCTTCTAATGAATTTAAGCGTATTCATCCAAGCGGGAAAACCAGCTAAATGATATTTTTCGGCCCCCTAGTTGACATTAAAGTTGAATGTGATGCAGCGCCCACGTTTTATAAAGTGCCCTGGGTTATTTTTTATTTATTTTTTGGTGGTTGTGAAGAGAAAGGTTGGAGATGACAACAGCCAATTTCAAGAAAAACAGGCAACAGAATGTTTTTTGGAATGAGCACAGGGGCGGCCTCCGACATGTTTCGAATACCCCGAAAAAGTTGCGGTGCTCAAGAAATCAGACGAGCAGCCGCCACATCAGTTGCCTCAACCCCACTTGTGATGTCAATGCGTGTTTCATTCTCAATTCGAAAACAATGAGCTGTATGTACAAATGCTTCCCGCACATCCTCATAACTTATAACGATATTTGGTACATATTGAATGAAGATAATACTGATGTAAACCCCAATACATTCATCCATCCATTTTCCAATCCGCTTATCCTCACAAGGGTCGCGGGGGTAGCTGGAGCCGATCCCAGCCGTCTACGGGCAGTAGGCAGGGGACACCTTGAACCGGTTGCCAGCCAATCGCAGGGCACAGAGACGAATAACCGTCCGCGCTTACACTCACACCTAGAGACAATTTAGAGTTTTCAATCAGCCTGCCATGCATATTTTTGGAATGTGGGAGGAAACCAGAGTACCCAGAGAAAACGCACGTAGGCACAGGGAGAACATGTACTGTATTGTAAACTCCACACAGGGAGGCCGGAGCTGGAATTGAACCCAGTACCTCTGCACTGTGAGGTCGACACACTAACCACTGGCCCGCCCCCAATACATACTTACAATAAAAATAACAGACAAGTCACATGATCTTAAATGTTTTAGGTGTTATTTAGAATTTCTCATCAAGCAGGATGTCACTTTTTTTTTTTTATAAATTAAGCAAATGATCAAAATATCAGATTAAGTTTACATTGAATTCAACAGAAATATTCACCGATGTATTAATTCCATTTGTAAACATGTACAGTATGTGTGTGCAAAGGTTTTCTTTTTTTTTTCCCTGAAGATAAAACATCAATCAACAAGGTTTCCTTTAACACTTTCAGTCAAAACAACAAACAGGCATCTATCTAATTTCGGCGGGAGTTAGACGGGTGGGATGTACTGACGTCAGCTTCTCGCATCCTTAACATAAAAAAAATAAAATAAAAAAATCATACTCACAAAAACAACCAAATCACACACATGAGCACGACTGAAAAACAAAAATGAGGAGAATAATGAATGACCTTACTGGCATGTGCTGAATGGCTTTAAAATCTCATTTGCGATCCTGCCCCCCGCCAGAAGTAACTCTCGTCCACACACCTGTACAAACATCAGAGCGTTTCTTCACTGTTGACATCCAGTTTCCTTTGAGGGATGTAAGCAGTTTTAGGGGCAGACTGTCCACTGGGGGAGACCACTGCAGTAGCCAGAGGGGTGAGGGGGACCGGTGTGTGGAAGAAGCTGTGCTGGGGGAATCCCGTTCCTTTGGGAGTTGTCATTAAAGGCTAGAACAAGGAGTAAAGAAACAATGGTCATGTTAGCTTGCCTTCGTTAGACCTTTTCGATTGGGGATCAATCCGTCCTTAGACAGGACCGCGAGCGGTTGTGTCTACCTGGTGAACACTGATCAGAGCCACCGGATGCGAGGACTGCTGAACCGTCACCGGCTTGATGAAAACCATCCCTCGTTGCTGCAGAGCCAGAGGGCTGAGCACGGCGTTTGACCGCTCGGGGGTCTGCGGTGAGGCGAACGTGTTTCCCGGGGTGGAGCCCGAGATCAGACCCAGGTTCTGCAGGGTGAAGTTGAGGATCGCGGGACTGGGGCTATGGAGGCGTTGGGCCTGCTGGCTCAGGTGTGGAGATGTGGCCGTGGTGAGTCCGTGAAGACGGAAGCTGGTGGGAGTCACTTCCTGGACCGGGGCTGGTCTGGATCCTGTTTGAGGTACAACAGTCAGTATCTTACGCCTTATTTGACGAAATCTAAGGCTCTACTGCCTTAGAAGTGACCGGATCGATTTTGTTGTGTTCACATATAAGTGGATGCATTGCTATGGTAACAACATCGGAATCCGTACCTATGATGGCAATGCCTTATATAAAATACAAAATGAATGAATGACTGAATGAACATGAGAGAAAAAAAAAAAAGCGGGGGGAGTCTGGTGACATTAATTTTGGTTGCCAGCAGAGGGGGATATTGTCCAACATGGCGGCACTGAGCGGGATAAATTTATCTATTTAATTCTTATTCCACTTCACCCAATCTTTACCAGAATGCCATACACAGAATGCAAATAATGGGATGTTGTCTCAAAGTTTATAAAAGTAGCATGTTTGGAGATTGACCTGCAGTAGGTGTTTGGTAGACATAAGTAGGAGTAGATGGCTTGTTGCTTTCTGATGCTGAGCCGACAACAGGCTGCTGGGTGAGTGGGATCAGGTATCCTGCTGGCACTAAAGTCTGACACAGACAGAGAAATCAATGATCCGTATTCAAATTGCTTTTACTTTGTGGCTTTTGTGCGTGCGTGTGGCGGGTTACCTCAGTGTTAACTTGTCTGGGTGTCAGCGGGGCGGCTCTGACGGGCGTTAAAGCCGCCTCGCAGTCAGAAGTCACCGCCTTGTCATCCTTGTCCAGGAAGCTCTCCAAGCTCTGCTCCAGCGTCTGCGTAACCACGACGCTGCCGGGAGTGTTGATGAACTCGGGGTCCAGGTGGAGGGCGCGGGGGGAGGGCCTGCTGGACAGCTGGCAGCTGCGGAGGGTCTTCAGACGAGCTTGAGGGGCGTGGCACTGCTTTGGGGAGGCGTCCTGCGGGTGAGCCACGGGAGATGGGGAGGCATGAATATCAATAGTCATGAACATTAATGTGAGAAAATGCAGAAGAGTGGAAAACTAGCCTGCGTGGGTTTTCTACGGGTACTCCGGTTTCCTCCCATATTCCGAAAAACATGCATGGCAGGTTAACTATGCATGTCAAATTGTCTCTGGGTGTGATTGTGAGCGTGAATGGTTGTTTGTCTTGGTGTGCCCTGTGATTGGCTGGCAAACAGTTCTCGATGTGGATTGGTTCAGCAGAATTTTTAGATGTGTTTTTATCAACAGATTTGACTGTAATTCTAATTGAATACACATGTTCTGACTTGCCATAAATACAGAAAATAACGTAAACCAAGGACCACCTGCATTTGTATCAGTACATATATGCAGGTATGTTCTTTACCTTGAGGATGGAGTCAGCGCGTTTGGATTTGGGAGGACTGCTCTCCACCGCTGAGTCCGAGCACAACCGTTTGACCAACAAGGGGCTCCCGTCAGGTTCCCTCGAAGCGGGTTGGCCCTTAGCAGCTAACGGGGCAGTCGGGCTGCGCCCAATCTTCTCCTCAAAGGTCATCGAGCGTACGGCGCAACTGGTCGGCGGCGGTCTGGTCAGAGGGTTGGGCCTGAGAGACGACGGGTGCAAATAGACGGCGTACGGCCCGCCGCCAGGCCGCTGAGGCAAAATGACGGGGATGAGCGGGGAGCACTGCGCCGGGATGTATGCGACGCCGGCCGAGGGCCGGGAGGCCAGCGGGGTGCCGTGCACATTTGGTTTCCCTGCAGCCTCTTCGTTTGGAGTGAGGCGTGATGCCGGCGGCGGCGCCACTGAGATGGCAGTTGGCGGGAGCCTCGCGACTGTTGCGTTTGCTTCGGTGGCAACCGTCTTCGGATCGCTGCCTTTGGCACTGGAACATTAAGAACAAAAGTGTTACATTACATTTCCCCCCCCCCCCCCCCCCCCCCCCC
>CAAKHF010001289.1:1854-18663 GCA_901007745.1 Hippocampus kuda | reverse complement strand
AAGAACAAAAGTGTTACATTACATTTCCCCCCCCCCCCCTCCAAGCATATGCCTTCAAACTTACGCTGACTCCTGGTCAAGCTGAATCTTGCAAATAGCAGCAAGTTGAGCCATTTTGCTGGGGATATCACACTCATCTGAGGAGGGGAAAACACAGTTAACACAAAACACCATTGTTACCCAAAAAGAGAGAGAGAGAGAGTTAGAGAGAGAGCGAGCCTCACTTTTGGCAGGACTAGTGGGGGCTGAGCTAATCTTCCGCCGGTCATCCTGAATGCTCTTGGCCAGCTTCATGAGAGAGGGGTGTCGCGTGAAGCTTCGCTTGGCGCCAGGCGGTGACGAAAAGAGGTTTTTGGCACAGTTTTCCACAGAGGAGCGGCACTCCAGTACCTTTGTCTTACTGGGCGGACACATGGAGGTGCCGCTTGTAACATCTGAAACAGTCAAAGGGTGAACAAATTGTGACACAGTCGTAAAGTATGGAACCTTGAGCGACACGGGTCCTGATGGACAAACGGCGAGCATTGAACTAGTTTGCAGAAGAACACGCCATCACGCACCAAGCTCAGTTATCAACATGCCGTGTTTCAATTGAATTTTTCACAGTGGCATTTACTTGTTCGCTAGGGGTGGGCCAATATTTTTTTCCCATACAAATATATCTGTAATTATGCCCCCCAAGGAACGGAACTCCACCATACTGAGGTCTTCCTTTATCAATAACGTCTAATGTTGGACTGTGTTATATTTTCATGATTATGTTAAAAATGTATATATGCATGTATATTTGCATAAAATCACCACACACACACATCAAAGATGAGCAATTAAGTTTCTTTATACCTTTCACTTGAGGGGGTCCATTTGGGCCCACCCATTTGAATGCCGGTTTCTTGCCCCTGTCTTCCGTTACGTGGACTTTTTCAATGAGTTTGAGGCTCCGCAGCACGTTAGCGATGTCGTAAAGTCGCCGCACTTTCGCTGTAAACGTAACACAGACACATACTGGCTACTTCATGACCAATTCGCACATCTAGAATGCCGTCAACTGTGGGACAGTCACATGACACTCACTTTTGAATTTGTTCTTATCCTGATCAGCACTCGGGTCTTCTCCAATCAGGATTTTGGCAGCCACATCCAGGCTGACAACGGGTGGATTGGAAACCAGGAAGAGCATGACAAACTTCTGGCTCATCACTCTCAGGGATTTGTCCTTCCGACTATTAACAGAGGCTGGGCACAAAGGTCAACAGATTGTAGTCTTGTAAGAATTGGCAGAAATAAAAAAAAATTCAAAAAAGAATATTTGTGCTCGAATCTCACCTGCTTTGAACTCCACTCCAGGAAGCTCCACAAAAAAGAGCTCCTTTTGTCCGTGTTCGCTGCTCTCCGAGTGCATCGACTCCTGGTTCTCCTTCTCGTCGCCATCAAAGTCAAATTCTTGATCCGGGAAGCGCTGTCTGATCTGCTGCATCTGCTGGCAGTACCTTTGCTCCCCACCCACCTGCTTGAGTATGGCCAGAGTCTGGGCCAGATTGGTCCGACCGTGCCACGTGTAGCGGTTCTTTGCAGAACGGCTCACCATGTGCAGGCTTTCGAGCACGTTCATTATGTCATAAATGCGGCGGCGCTCCACATCTGTGCCAGGGGAAGAAAAAAAAAAGTCAGAAACCATGACAGCTGCAAGTGGCAACGTAAAATGATAATATGTGTTCACTGGTCAGATATGAACACACATACTGAGTTCAGTGGCGACATCATCCAGGCAGATGTCATTGTTGCCAGCTGGGTCTGGCCAATCTGGACAGCGGGCGAGGAATTTATGGCAGAGCAAACCCAGACTTTTTTCTTTTCTGCTTAACATTTTCTCAGACTCATCTCCATTTTCAACATCCTACAAGAGAATAACAGCAAACACATGAGATGTAAGCACACGAATCTCTGTCAAAGAGTACGGTATACAATTTGGATGTGACAAAATTCTAGACCTGAGTAGAATCAAGAACTTCATGTAACTTGGGAGGCAGACACAGCTCCTTTTCCCGGTTCCTGATCTCCGGACTTGCAGCACTAATGAGGATTTTGAGGTTGGAAGTTGGCGTCCATGGATCAGCAGACCCCGCTTGGCTTGCTTTTTTAGGTGTTGTGAGCGGGCCCATGATGAACTGTGTGCACTTCTCACTGGGTTTTCCAATGACTTAACCAAAATCAGAGGGGCTATAAAGCCATCATACAACTTGGAATAAAAGAGAAAAGCAAATGTCATATTTTAATACAGCTTCATTCTACATTCTTCCATAAGTTAAAAAAAAAAAAGTGAAGCACTAGCTTGAAGTTGGCTGAAAGCGACGTATATCCGTCGAATCAACGAGCTGTTCCCGCCCTTTTCGTCCAAACGAGCCAATGAGAGCGCGCCAAACAGGAAGTGAGCTGGGCGTCCCGCGCAGGTAAACATTTTTTGAAATCCTTGGCGCGGAATGAGTCTCCAGTGTTAACAGGCAGACACGTTTGCATTATTTCACCGAATTTAACTCAAGCTGTTACCACAATGTCAAGACTGCGTCGTTGACATGATGGATGTTGCAGAAGACGATTGTAGTGCTCACGACGTCTAAGTCTGTCGTTTCCGAACGCGCGCTGACGTGTAGTTTTTGGCCCCCGCCATGAAACGAGTGAAACCCGCTTAATTTTAAAAAGCAAAGCGTCGTGTTATTACGTCGATTAGTATGCTGGTACAAATGCCCGGACGAGCTGAAAAACAAACCAGCAAGTGGCGTATGTTCCATTACATATAATGTAAAAAAACAAGTCTTACCAAATTGTACACCACCCTGGTCAGAAGAAAGTTCCCATGTTGGGTCTTCGAATACTTGAGTATCTGTACTTCTGAGATAAATCCAAAGGTTTTAAAGACTATTTGTACATTTAAAAAAGATGTACGGTAAACATTAACGATTGGATAAACCAAATATGTTTAAGCTCTCAAATCAGCCCGCACTAGTCGGTCAAGTGTCTCAAAAAAATAAAGTTGAGTGAATGACTTGTTCGGCCCTGCCGGATCGCGCATGCGCAGTAACGAAAACTCCCGCCCCTGTGAGGACAAGGGCGGGTTTCGAGGACCAATACTGAATACGTTTTTTCCCCAGAACATGAAAGTATTCTACTTCTTTGTAATCGCTTAAATAATAATAATCTTTTAAACATTTTTTATGGGCTGCATAAAAAGAAGAACATAATTTAAAACGGAAATGATGCTCAAGATACCATTACGAAAAGTGACCAGAGGGTGTCGCTTTGATCCAAGAAATACGACTGTCGGTCATAATACAGTGCTGTATTAAGCATATGAAAGGGAAAGACACCATCCAATGTATTAAAATGTGAACAGAAGAAGCTGAGGTATAACTGCGATGGTCATGGATATTCCACTTAATTCGAAATTATTTTTACCTTTTACTACACATTGGTTCTTCAATAACAACAACGCTGCAGTGGCAAAGACATGAAAACTTAATGACACACTTCAGCCATCCAACTAATTACTGGCTCAGTTGTACTCTTTTAAGATATCCAACTTCGCTGAAGCCAATTCTTCACTTACTGTTGTTTTTAGTATATTTCTAAATGTTAATAGAGAGCAAATGTTGCTCACAACATACACTATAAGCTTGGGGTTAGTTTAGGCAAATTAGTAAAAACCACAACCTTAATGCTACATCAACATCCCCAGGAAAATCAAAATAAGGAAGCCTGAGGTCAACACTGATTTTTTTTAAAAACAAATATTAGGCACAACCAAGTCAAGGAGCTGAAAAAAAAAGGAAAATATCAGAGTCAGCAGAGCCATAATCTCCAATCTGGGTGTGGTGTTGATTGTGTTGTCAACGTGCTCTTCTTTTCTTTTAGTATTCAGTCATTATTCCATTCAAAGGCACTAGTTTCCACATGGCAGTTTGCCTATTTTGCTTGTTCTACGTAGCTATCTTCCAGTGATGGCGATTCACTGTTTGTTTCATCTGATCCCAGACCTCTGTACTTTTTATAGGCTTGGTATCCTGTGGAGTAAAATGCAAGAATTTTGAATCCGTCCCCATCTTGACGTCTTTTCAATCAGCTGACATTTATCCACTGGGTCAATTCAAACTTGAAAGACAAAAGTTGTATAAGGTGCAATGAAAAGCACCCAAAAAAAGGCGCCTGTTTTGTGAATGTCATGTCAACGGTCATTTTACTTTGAATACAAGTTTTTCAATAAAATTATGTGTCGAATACCTAATTCCTTTCTCGACATGAAGTGGAATTGCTTTGGCAATGCTCCACGTTTGATTTATACAGCTTTTGATTACACATCGAATTGTCATCAACATTGAACATTGTCCATGGGCTCACTGCAGCTGAGTGGCCTTTCATATTCTCTGCGTATTTTATTATACAACTACAGAGCTGACTCAGCTGACTCATGGCATAATATAAAGATGTCCCCACACTCAGATAAATCACAGACAGATTCACTTCAAGTCAGGGGGTTAATCATGTTTCTAAGAAAACAACAGTGCATCACAAAATTGCTAGCTTTCACGTGGGCACCGTTTGTCGCTCACCTCCAACAAACAGGATAGACAGCGCTAGCTGAACGACGCTATAGATAACAGGGAAGGCATACATGAGCTCCAGTTCAGCTGGGCTGAAGGACAGCTGGATAATGGTGTTACACAATTGGCTGTTCTGAAAGCCAGTCTCCACAGCGATTGTTCGACACCTAACCTCCCAGAAAAACATCATATAACAACAAAAAGATAACAGAAACATTATGTGTATGGCTCGGAGAACGGGAGATTTGGAGATCACAACAAATTATTATTTAAATTTACTAAAGCAGCTATTTGTCGTGTAGGCATGCTTTGAACAGGTTTGCATGTTCCTGTGGCAAAATTTTGCAAATGTTATGCCATCAACTGTCGCATTACCTGTACCATGGTTGACCGACCAAGCGAGCCAGAAGGAAACCCATCCCAAAACCCAAACAGGGGTAGATGATTCCGATTATCCAAATGGAAAGGTCAATGTCCCAGGAAGTCTGGTAAAGAACTCTCCCAACCACAATAATGATGATCATAGTACTAAAGCCTGTAATGGTCCCAATCTGTACAGAACACATACAGTAAATATCTGTTTGTCGAATGTTTTTGGGCAAGAACAATGCACATTCCTACCTTGAGGATTTTTTTTGCCAAGTGGGGCCACCTATGTTGAATATACATTCCTCCCGTGATTGGGACAAGGATGGCCACAAGAGTGATACCTGTGGAAACACTTTTTAAAAGTGTCTCAATTTCTGGAGGACCAAAATACAACCTAAACCTGACATAGCATAAACGAGTGCATGAAATTAAGATAATCCCTTGTCTCATCTTGCGCACATTAAAAAAAAAAATCCCCAAGAAAGTACTTTGTGTTTTGATATATGTCTACCAGCAATAAATATGGGTTGTATATTTACCAATGTTTCCATATGGGATTTGGATCTTGTCTGAAGAAGTCCAGATGGAGGTATATATGAGCAGACTTAGTGGCATCATTCCCAAGGCCATTGTGGTGGAACAGGCTGTCATACTGATACTGAAGAGAAAGAAATTTACTGGTGCACACTTTTCTGATGACACTTTGCTTTAGAAGCCAAAAAGGGCAATTGTGATTCATTTTTGGCCCAATCGTCGATGATAATGGGCTCACATGTCTGCACATTGCCGTGCAGGGTTGTACATAATGGTGATATGATCAGTTACCTTGATTCACACAACATACCATCAACTCACTTTAGATTATCCAATGAACCAGACACTTCTTACCTTAAGTCCATATCTCCATCCAGAAAGTAGGAGATAATATTGGAAGCGGAGCCTCCAGGACAGCAACCGAGAATAATGATGACAAGCGCCTGAGCAGGCATCACATTGAAGGCAGCCGAAAGAGCAAAGGCGATGAAAGGCATGATGCCAAATTGGCAAAGGAAACCAATAGCGATGCCCCAGGGTCTCTTCAGGTGCCCCCACAGTTTTTGGACCTCCACAGCACATCCCATGGTAAACATAATCAAAGCCAGCATGAAGGTGAGCACAATGCTCAACGCAAGACTCAGTTTTGCATTAAAGTCACTCGTTGGAACAAGGCAGTTGGCCCCGGAGCAGATTGTCGCCTCAGAAGAGCAGGAGGCAAATTCTGCAGTTCTTTCTATAAATACAGACATATTAGAAATTCGAGAAGAATCCGGGTTGCCAACTTTGAAAGACTGGTTGCGTGTCCTCGTCAGCCTGTACTTATTAGATTTTACTGGGTCGAATCTTTTACTGTTCATTTGGTTATCCAATAAGGTGATGGTGAACATACAGTCCAGCCCACTGCTCTTTGTGCCTTGCGGCTACTGCCAAATCGTACTGGCAGGGAACCATTGTTATGTTTTATAGGGTCAAAGTTCGCAACACCTGGCCTTGAAATAATCATTTGTAATATTTGAATGCGACATCATTTTTTAAAATGCTCTTTGGACTTTTCAAATTTTATGGACAGTCAAACTAATATAAATCAATGTGTTGCTGAATTTAAAATAGACTATGCTTGGGCCCATTTAATTTTGAATTGCCCTTCACCTTTCTACATTTTGGACGCTAAGTGGCGGCAAAAGCCTGCCGACGTAGTGTCGCCATGGAAACGAAGGAGCGTCATGAGAATGTTGAGAGAGACAAACGCAATACGTGACGTCATTTCGCACGCACGAGAGGAAATGTGTGGGACTCTGATGGGTACTTTAGGGATGCATGGTAAATTAGAAGACTCAATTTGGCTGCAGACGTACCGGAGCGTGGACGTAGCATCCTCATGCATAGGATGAGAAACGGGTGGTTTTGTTTCGGCACAATATGCGAATTTCTCATTCTCACCACGGACTTTCAATCTGTATTCATTCCGTTTAAAAAATATAAATATATTATTATTATTTGTAATTGTGACACACCCCACGCGGCTTTAGTTTAGACTCCAGCTCCCGAACACAAGTGGCTTAGAAAATTTATTGGTGACTTCATTAAAGAAACAAAAAACCCAGCAAAAATCGAACTAAAGAGACAGTCAAAATCGTATATTAAGTGTGTGTGCAAAATGTGAATCAAAGTAACACTGTAAGTTTTTGCAGCCCTGCCCACACAAAATGTCCGACGGCACTTGAACGTATCAGTTGCTCCGTTCATAGACCAGAGGAAGGAACAGCATCAAGGCAATCAGGAGACACCTTCTGCACGAAGGGACCAAACAAACCGAGAAGTTCGGGGTAAGAGTGATTTTTATGAGAAAAATATGATGTTGTCCAGCGTTACTTTGTCTCCGTAATTTATACAATGTGGTTTTATTCCTCTAGCAGTTTCTAGAAAGCTCAGTTCAGACTATATGCGGCGCAGAATGTTCTGCAGGGATGCTGCAGTGTAGCTCTAACCTTTGACAGATCGTAATACTGCACTTAAATACCTTCTTTAATCCCCCCCCCCCTGTATTTTAAGGAGAAGGTTGTCACATGCCCCCGCGCGTGAAATTGTTGAAAGATTGGACCCGACAAAAGTCGTCAAAATTATTTTACATGCGTATGGGCAGGTGGAAACGTGTTTCACCTGAAGTACTCAGGCACTTTCTCATTTAATATTCACTCCGAGTGGGCACTCATGAAAAATACGTGTAATTTGTATGGACATTATTAGGATGGAAGCCTACATGTAGCACACAATGTAAAAATTTAATTAGTGTCAAAAATGCAATCAGTAGTTTGGCAAAATCGACCTGCCCTATAGTAACTGCTTTAGCTTTGTATGTTTACTTTGTTTCCGAAAATAGGAATCAAAATGGACGAACGCAAAGAAGAATTACATTAATTTACATCGGGGGATGAAAGACCAGGAGGCTACCTATACTGATACATTAATATATCAGCATGTTGATGTACAAGTTACTATTCAACATTTAAATATTAGATACAGTTGCCTCACCAGGTGACTTAAAAATCGAGTAGTTAGAGTTCAGTGAGAAGACCATCACAATAATCAAGTCTACTGGAAATAAAAGTATGGATAAGCGTCTCCTGGTTTGCTAAGAGATGCAACAACTGCATTTGTTTTTTGAGTAAGTAAAAGGCTTTTTTAGTGATTGATTTGCTATGGCTGCTGAAAGTCAGATCCGAATCAATCAGCATCCCAAGGTTTCCGACTAGGTTTTTGGTGTGAAAAATGGACCATGTTTCTTTTCGTGACTCATTTAATTGAACCAGAAAAACAAAAACAAAAAAAAAAAAAATCAAGTGGTTCATTGGAACGAATGGTAGACCCTTGATCAAGGTGGTGTTTAGTTATGTAATTGTATTGCTTTGTCTATTTTCTTCCTCTCCACAAGCAGCTGTTCACTGACGGACACCAGATCTTTTCTTCGCTTTTGCTGTTCTTATTCATAAATACGCGGAAGCCACTTGGAGGACCAAGCGGTGTGTGTAATCCGAGGCCCGCCCATGAGTTCCTCACTGGATGATGAACTGACTGTTGTCCAAAAGCAAGGATTATGATAATAATACCCTCCAAAATCTCCATGGCTGTGGTGGTGGTTTTGGGAGCGAGGAGGACCCCGCTGGTATCTGATTTCCATCGTCTGCCGTGACGCTCACTTCAGGCCAGGCCAAAGACTGCAACGAGAAACCTTGAAGAAACGCGATGAGCGTGTCACGGCTTGTGACTGAGGCGGGACCCTTTCCGAGATTGGCCGTCACCTGTTTGATCAAGCAAAGTTGATGGACAGACATTTTTTCCACTTTTTGGATAGATGCTCACGCCTCACCGCAACAAACCAAGTGGGGAAGCGGACTGAAATACTTGGAGTGGGTATTTCACTTCAATCCCTGTTGTAATATTCCACTGTGCACCAGCGTGAATATTTGCCCACCTATGGGAAGATGGAGGCTGGGGCGGAAGTTTGTGCAAAACAGCAGCCCAGGAAGAGACCCGTCCAGCATGGCTTGGAGGACCAAAAAAGGGTGAGTTCTCCTTTCATACACTCAAGTGTGCTATACCCCCCCCCCCAAAAAAAAAAAAAATTAGATTTTTGTGCGAAGTAGTGTGACTTACACACTGTGAATACTTTTGTAAAGAAATATCTTCGATTAGTCGAACATGAACCAGTAAGCCAAATGAGGAGAAAGACACATTCAAAGGCAAAGGCGGTGGTGAAAGCGTGAGGAATCTACGAGGTCGTCTTCTGACGCTTTGTGGTTGTGTAGAATTACGCTGGCGCTCTGCCGCCAAGATGGATGGAGCGGCTCCTTTTCTCCCTTCCAGCTTTGCTCCGCATTTTCCACATGCCAGGGTTCGACCCTGACTGCTGCTGCAAAACGTGATGTCCATTGTTCATGGTTTCAACTCAGACAAAATATTTGTCTGTTATTTGGATACATCATTTTCAATATCTACTGAGAATTTTTGTTGTTGTTGCATTTACTCAATTTTATTGGTCAAGTGATTTCACAAAATAAAATCTATCTTTCAATGTATTTGATTTCTTTTTTCTAGCAGTTTCTAGAAAGCTAATCTTAGAATATACCGTATGCTCTTCTTACATTTTTTTTTAAGTACACTGTAGTTCGACTTAAACAACATATTCGGATTTAGTTGATTTAATTTTGTGCAACCACTTGATGAAATAAATGAGACTAAATTCAAAGAATAAAAATCGGTGGACTAGAGGCATTTTTTTTTTTTTAAAGTAGACTAGATATCTACTTAAAAATGTATCTGGATCCAGTTGATTTTGTTTTGTGCAGCCAATTGCCGAAATAAAATTGAGTAAGTTCAACAAAAATATTACAGACATATTTTTAAAGTAGCTATCTAGTCGACTTAAAAATGTATCTGGATCCAGATGATTTCATTTTGTCCCACCACTTGACGAAATAAAATTGGGTAAATTCAACGCAGCTTTTTTTTCATTCCGCGTGACCATTTTATTTAGTCCTTGGTGGAGTTTTGACTGATTTCGAATAACAACCCTGTGCACAATTGATTTTTTTTCTTTTTTTAACCTTTTTTGTGCAGTCAGAATGTGTTTGTCCTTCTTTCAAAGTGGATGCTCAAGTTTGGGTGTGGCCTCTATGCATTAACGTTGTTGATACTTAAAAGGCCATGGAAGTCATTTTGCAGATGTCATCACTATGTGCTGAATTTTCATCGCGATCCTTCCTGCTGTAGGTACTGAAATAGGGTCTCCATTGAAAATAGGTTTATTTAGATTCCTCCTTTGAAATTATCGACTCGATCAAGTGTGTTAAATTAGTCACCTGGGATTACGTAGAACATGAATATTAATTGGTGCCACCAAAGTCCCAGCTGCTGCGCCTCGGTGGATGCTAAGTGACACATGCATAGCGCTACACAAGGACTTGGCATTTCTGTCTAGTGCGCTACGAGGCTTGATATTTATGTAATCCCACCCAAACTGCTTTGTTGTTGCTATGGCGACCAACCCTCATACCATTCACAAATTGAGTTTTTTTGCCCCCCTTGCATGCTCAATGGTTTATCCGCAGCGACACGTGTCGATTCCTTTTGAAGCCTCGTGGCTGCCTCAAAGTGTCAGCATCATGAATCAGACGCGAGATGAGGGCAGCCACTCTCCAGGGGATTAGACCGCGCCAATACTCGCCTTCCCTCTTGATGGACATTAGCCGAATCCAGTCAATCCAAATAGCCAATCTTGTCGCACTAGATTCTATATTGTTGGAGTGTCACCAACGGGTGTCGGTGCTGTAAGGTTTCATATCCGCTGACAATTACCTTGGCCGTATGAGTTCAAGATCCTATATGTGATACTGGCCCCGGCACATGGTAATTGGATTTTGTTCACTTTGTAGGTTTATGTTCTCACATCGCCACAGCGCCACACATTCATTTTCTTTAAGTAGCAATCATAGGTTGTACATGGGCGGCAGAGACTGTTACAAAAAAATCTCGCTGGATGACATTAAGGCTGGAGATATTATCCAATATTGTCACTTCATTGTCCATTTGACTCTTAAAACCTCTTCAGATCACCTCCAAAGTTGAAACAGGGTTCCTCATTTGACAAACGGACCACATACTGTAGTGCACAGGTGTCAAACCAAAGGCCCAGGGCCAGATGTGGCCCGCCACATCATTTTATGTGGCCCGCGAAAGCAAATCAAACATGGCAACTTTCATGATGCTTGCTAAAATCGCGACCATATTTTCAAATTCTCATTTGCAATGAATAAGAGTGATACTGTAAGCATTTTCTTGTTACCAAACCCTTATTGCAGTAACTTAAACAATAGGCGACTAAATATTTATTCTTGACTTCTTTATATGGTTTCAGCCATAACGGCGTTGCAAGGAAAACGGTAACTAAAATGTGGCCTGCGACAAAAATGAGTTTGACACCCCTGATAGTACACATCCGTCATTTTAAATAGTTACTGTACATTATGTGATGAGTAACAAAGACGCCAGAGGCTGTATGACACTGAAATAAATACGTTTGAGTCCGTTTTAATGCAACGCTTTAGTGCACTCCTCAACTGGAATCCAGCTTGTAAAATAAAAACTTTGACAGCCACCTCATTGCCCCCAAACTCAATATTTACATTGAATGGCATACGAGTTCATTTAGAGGGGGAGAATCTTTGACACTAATTGTTCGATCAGAACCGCTGGAAATGTATTATTTCCTCGTGTCATTCCTGACGGCTCATTAAGTGCCGTTTGATATGGTTGGGTGAGGTTTTTCAGCATAATGAGATGTACAGTGGATGCGCATGCTGCTGCCTGCTTGGATACAGTACTGTACTTCTCAGAGACGGTATTTACTCACACGTCTTAAGTCATCAACATCTACATATCAATTTCATCTGAATCACTTTAACAACCAGCGCTCCCACGAAGCTGCGCCCGTGAGCAATTGTGCACTGCTCTCACCCTCTCAAGGCACACGCTGACGTGCACCACGCTCGCACAAAAGATTTGTATTCCTTCATTTCCACCCCAGTTTAATCTACAAACAGGACACCACACCATTCCCACTTCCCTTGCTGTACTACAGTTTGAAGCATACGTTGACGCGCGTACACTCGCACACCTTCACCGCCGACGAGATGCGAAAGGCAACGCGGACTTCTCCATTCAGGAAGTCCAAACATGGGCGTAGTAGTAGCCCCATAAATGGGCCTCTTTTGTGCGTTTCAATAGTAGCTCGGAAATATTTGTGTTTTCTCACAGGACGTTGAATGATGATGTTCGATTGTGATACACAGGTGGATTGAAATGTTTTGTAAGGTGACCACTTCTTGTAAATTGTTATGATGTCAAGTTTCTGGACTAGTGTACGACTGCTTTGACTGCCGTGTGCATGTCTTACATTGCTCACTGTGGTCCAAGTCATGCTCAGGGTGGAAAATTAGAGGGAACATCGGCGCCTACCATCTCTTTGTCTTTTCTGAGGGCCATCTCATGTCTTCATTCATCTTCCTGCTTGCTCCTTGAACCGATTTGGTTGATACATTTTCAGCAAGAATTGGCACTCGCGATGCTCGGCCAAATTTGGACATCGATCAACTTCAGCGTTTCATTGGCTTGTGGCCTAGATGGAGAGAGCGGCGAGGGGGCTCACAGTTTGTCATTGAGAAGGGCTTGATTGATTGCATTTCTAGAAGGATGTCACGGTTGCTATATGAAACAATTTGAAGCAAACGGATAAGATTCACTTACCTGTGAGTGGCTTTAGCCTTTTTAAAACTGACCTTATCGTACATTATGGCTGGTTTACAATAAATGCACTAGATCTAAACATGACGACTGCTCACATTTGTCAATTTATCCTCATAAAATCAACTACTGGATGCGACAATGCGAGTTCTTGGCCATTTGTGTTCAAATCCCAATTGCATGGTTCTCCCGGGGAAACAAGGGTTCCTGGCTAAGCATTCCTTGCAAAGCGGGCAGCTGCAAAGAGAAGAGACCAGGGGATTTGTTTCGCCCAAAGACTATGTTTGCCCATTCATGCAGCACTGACAAGTGCTGGGGGGGGGGGGGGGGCTCAGGGGCTTGGATTGGGGACTAGGGTCAGTGGGTGGAGGTGGGACCCCGGTTGGAGTGCTGAAGTTGGGGGTGGGGAGGATGCTGCAGTCAGGATGCTGCTTGGCCCTCAAAAGCCATCTGGCCATCACCATCTCCCTGCACCCTGGGAGGGGGGGGGTGAAGGGCAGGTGGTTTTGGATATTGAGATTTAGTTTCTCAAACCAAAATGATTGGTTTTGCCAATTGCAGCCCCCCCCCCCGAATAAATAAAATAAAGATAAGATAAGATAAGAAAACCTTTATTAGTCTCGCAATGGAGATGCATGGATGTTTGACATTTGACCAAAATCAGTCATTTTTCTTGTTCTCAAGTGGGAACGTTTTGCTTTTAATTGCAAGGGGGAGAAGGTCAACTTGAAATGGTTGACTTGACAGCCCTTGGGAACCTTCGGTGCCATTTGGCTGAGATTCCCTGTGCCCTTTTCAGGTCTTGCCCCCTTCCAAAATATCAGTCAAAGACCAAAACATTTCAAGTACTTGAAATAATCGAAGGCTATTTTGCGTTTGACATCCCAATATTTTCACCACATCCTTGAGGGCATGGCATTTTGGGAATTTTGAAAGATATGTTCTTCAAAATCCTTATTCGGTGGCAGTTTCAAATGTTTGGCGTTAACGTCCCGTTTCTGTGAATGCGTCAGTGTGGGGTGCGACCGGAGAAATGGTGCTGTGTGCGATGCACCCAGCAGGGTGTGCGATGAGCCGGCCCGTCTTGACTTGACTTGTGCCTTGCACGCATGCGATTTACTCCAACCTCTGCGAAAAAGTAATCCGGCATCCGTACACTCAAATTTCCACCAGTGTGTCTCTCTGTGTGCTCAACGAGAAGTCATCTATCAGGCAGTCATTTTCTCTTTCAAAAACCTTGGCCCACTCTGCCTCCATCCGACACGCCCCTGTGGCACTTCTCTGCATCTGAAGCCTCTTTCTAGTCAGCGTGATGGAAAGGAGTCACAGAAGGGCTCTATGATAAAAAGCTTGTTGGGGAGGAGGGGGGGGAGACGAAGGTGGGAAGTAGCTAATTATAACTTTGTGCACCAGAGGAATACTGTTGTTTTTTTCTTCCTTTTAAGGACAGAGTGTCGAACTTGATTTTATTGCGTTGACTTTGCATGCTTGTAAACAGTGAAAAAATGCGCCGTGTTTCTGTCATTCTAGTTTTTCCAGATGTGTTTCTGATTTGAATAAATAAGAATATCTTACAATACAAACACCACTCTGTTGGTGACTCGTTTGATTATAGACATGTCATGCTATTTAGGGTAAAAGCAAATTGTCAATATGTGGCGATATGACCGTATTTATTTGCATTATTACCTATTCTTGTTGATGCCAGGGCATATTTGATATTTGGAACACATTAGATCAAGCCATATTCAGGAGCTTTCTGGACTCGTGCCAATTGTGGCCGGAGGCCGCACTTGCATTATTTTGCAGGAAGGTTCATTTGAGTCCGTTTGGTTTCTCAGGGCTTGGCGTGAGAACACATGATTTTCATGGAACGCAAGCGATCAATTAGTTCAAATGAATTTTGCTCATGCCACAATAAAGATCAGGAGCATTTCTTTGGAAACGGTTTCACTTTCAATTTGCATTTTTAAGATAATCTCATGCAATTTATGGTTGTAGCTATTTGGGATGTTCGATACCAATTTTTTTCAGACGGATACTAGTACGAGTATTCACTCCTCGGTACTCACTGATACCAAGTACTGATACGACTAATACTTCGGATAATTTAATGAACACAGTGACAAATAATGGTGAGCACAGACCTTTCTGTCTTTCTGATGCACCTGATGAGTCGCCGTTGTGTCAACTGGCCGCAGTGTAGCACCAACTACTGGCAAGGAGGACTTATTGAATGCCTGATTTTATTTATTTTATTAGTTTATTGTTTTTTTTTAAATTAGTATTGTTGGATGGTATTGGCATTCTGCAGAATTAACAATACATTGAAATAAGGCCCATATTGGCCTGATACCGATACCTGGTAACGTTACTCGCCCAGCCCTCGTCACTAAATATGTTGTGCATGTGTGTGTGGGTGGGTGGGGAAGGGGGGGTTGTTATGTATGGATGTATTTTTACAGTCTTCAGCCAGGCGGAATATTGCATCGTGTGTGCAGCGGGGAATCAATAGAGTCATCTTCACCACAGCCTTGACAACCCCGCATGTCAAAACCATCTCACTCAACGTGTGCTCTGTGTTGCTAATTAGTCCAAGGTCGTTTTGGAGATGGTGCAATGAGAAACTGTTGCAATGGTTTGACAGAAAGTAGCAACGGGGTCCAAAACGTTACACTGGCTCTCATTTTAGTTCTCCAACTTGTCCCTAACACGACCTTTGCCATGACCATCACTTTTTCTGGATTCTTACCACGAAAGACATGTTCTTATTGTCCAGACTGTGAGGATTCCCATCAAGGAGAAGACAATTGACCAGGTTCGTCGTGTGCTTGTGTTCTACGTACTCTAATTCAAGGCAGCTTCACCTCCCCTTTCTCTTCCATGACGACCCCCCAGTCTCGTATCAGTTACGCACATAATCAATACGGGCCCTCTGCTGTTATTGATCCAGGTGTGCTATAGCCGCAGCTGCCGTGCCTCGACCGCGACTTCCCCGCTTGAAGTCAAAGACGTAGAAAATGGTACTTGATCATTAACACCTGGTTCCCCTCCGCCGTCTCCGAGACGTATGTGAGAACTGGAAGATCAAACGTGATCATCAATGCCGCGTGCTTTGGGAAGCGCAAATGAATCCCTTCTTTTGCGAGGTGATCAACTGGCAGCTGAGCTTCTCGACCAGAACGGGTGATTGCTTTTAACGACAGATCACTTCTTTATCAACAGAAAAGAATTTGTTGTGCTTTTGGCGTGGATGTTTTCGGCAGGCTTAGTTGGACGACAACGCCGTAGCTGAGCCTGGGACGTCAAGTATCATCGATGAGCCGTGCATATTGTCGGCTGTGTTATGATCGCTTGACATTTGTTTTGTGTCTGGCATCTGCTTCTGTTCTATTTATTCAAACGTTGAGCCCGCCGGCGTTAGTTCATGAGACTGAGGAGTTCACGTCGGGGTTTTCGTGCGAGTTTTGAGAGGCTTTCTGGATTTGAGCTTGCAGAGGGGTACAATGGATGCATTGCTGCTTTCTACCTACAGTCTAACCCTAAAGACCGCGTCAGCACCTTGTCTCTCCGGGCTATCTTTCCATCCGTCAACGTTGAGCTTCTTTACTCATCAGTCATGAGGACAATTTTGAAGGCAAATTGCCTCGATCAAGCTGATTACTTGTCACAGGAGCAGCCAAAAAAAAAAAAACCCAAAATGTCCTTCCGATGTATTTGGGGGTACTACAAAATAAAAGCAGGTGAATGGTGACTTGCTTTCTTCCGGACGAGAATCTGATCTGCGCTTTTAGTTGCTTCCTCGGATGTTCAGTCCGAGGTCATCCCACATCGTGCCGAAGGACATCACCGTCATGCAACCTCAGCTGTGAATGGGAGCCTTATGAGTAGGAAAGCACTGCGCATTGAGAGTGTTTACTTTTCCAAACCACAAACCACACTCTTAGACACACACACACACACACACACACACACACACACACGCACACACAGGAAACATCAGGCAATG
>CAAKHF010001287.1:1592-15642 GCA_901007745.1 Hippocampus kuda | reverse complement strand
TAACCCCCCCCCCCCCCATTTGATTACATTTTTGACATTTGTCAGTTTCCAACTTTGAGCTTCAAAAGGTTACAAGGACAGGTAACTTGCTCCATTACATTTAGGTGTCTGGTGGTGATGGCAGCACATAACTGGAAAAAAAAAAGGATTGTTTTGACTGTCATGTTATGAAGAGCAGCATAGCATGTCGCAGTTTCACAGAGCGTGTTTTCACCAGTGACAACACACTAATTACACCTCACATACCACTGGTAATTATAACATCCAATTTGATGTTGGAGGAGCCTCAACCCAAAATCCATGGTCCATTTTTAGATGCTCACATTTGCTTTGGGTTCACCCCTTTCTTCCTACCATGTCATTAGCATAAAGCGCACGCAAGAGGAGCGAGTAGATTTTCGGCTCCAGCAACAAGCCAGGCGGCCCCATGGAAGAAGCAGTCTTGCTCAGTTATTTGTGTGCAAATGAGCTCTCTCAGGAGCTTTTTGTCTTCTTCTCGCGCCTCCTGTCTTGCTGGAGCTGAGCGGCTCCGCTGCCGAGCATATGGCCCCATGCGAGCGGCACTGGAGCAAGGCGTAATGTGATGCAATTAGAAACGCACCAAGTGTGCATGGGGCTACTTTGAGGCAACGTGGAGACACCTTGCCGAATGAGTAAAATTGAAGATCATTGAATCGATTCACTTAATATTATTCTGATTGGGATTAGAAAATCTCTCTGAATGATCTGAACTAAATGAATTCAACCCATTTATATGTTGCAGATTGAAATGACCCATTTTGAAGGGGAAGCATTATGGAAAATTGACTTTCTAATTGCTTGTGTGTGGCATAACAGTGATTTATTTATTTGAAACACATGTACCGGTTCGGCACAGAAATCTCCGCTTCACAGCATCACAGAAAGTTGTGATTTACACAAGAGGAGGAAAACACGTTTGGCACACTCACGCTGGAAAAGCTATTGGACACAGCTCACGTCCAGACACTCACACGTCACGCGCCAGCCCACCGTAGCCCCGCCTCTTAAAGCCACACTCAGACAGTACAGAATTTTCCTCAACATTTTATACTTGCAGTTTTTTTTAATGTTTAAATATGTTTACAATCTATTCAAGAAATGGGTTTTTAACAAGTTTAAATGCTGTTGGAGGCTCAACGTAACGACACCCATAGCTCTTCCTTTTTGTTATTGTCAACATGACAATTGCTGAAATGACATTGAGTCTCTCTTTAGAAAGACAATAAAGCTCACTTCAGATTGAGGCTGTGAGAGAAAGATGAATTCAAGGCAGAGAGTGGTATTAATCATAATGTCTGCAACTCATCCAAGACAGCTGCATGCAGAAACAATTCAGCTCAACATGCACAATTGATCAGCTGAATGACCGGAACTCATTGACCAGAGATTATAGAACATTTGCGGTGTTTGTTTGGCATTGTTGCGGTTGTAGCTTGTCGTGATGTAGAGGCGCACCGCATCACACCGAGAGCTGCTTCTAACATCTTGTTACCATAATTAGAAGCACGAGTGGGGGCAAACTGTACATCCGTAGTGGCTCTACAAAAGACCCCTGCAGCTGCTGCTGTCTAACACGTTTCTAATGGAATTGGACCAAGACCAAAGAGAAGCTTGTTATCCCTTTTAATTCTTCTTTCAGCTCTCATAAAAGGTGCAGATTCATGAGTGCAGCAAAGATGGCTGCCATTAAAGTGGATGAGGACCCATATTGTTTATTAGCGTGCAGTATAGTCAAGTGCTTTTTTCTCTCTGAGTGACAAGGAACCCGTTTACTCTGCCAGTGCCACCTTTGAACTTTGACCACTGTCACATACTGTAAGGTGCGCATGCCAGTGCTACAGTGAGTCTGTGTCACACCTTTAGACCCCAATCTTGCCACACCAGAATAGACGATTGTGACTCTTAGTCACCAATGTTCTAAACAGAAGCTGCGGAAGATGATACTTTTTGTGTCAAATCTGTCTCATCTTGCACACTTAGAACACAGATGATGTTATCGAGTTGGCTAAGTCATTACTGAACAAATATCAAATGTTTTTGGATTTTAAAATGGTGTACAAACACACACGGATTTTTACCACCGTAGCCAATTAAATACCGCATTTTCCGCACTATTTGGCGCCCCTAAAAGCATTCAATTTTCTCAACAGCTGACAGGGCGCTTTATAATCCGATGCGCCTTCTACCTGTATATGGATCAATATTCTGATTTGTTGCACATAGTATTTAAAATGTTCTGTAAAGCGCTTCGTTACAGCTGTAGCGGTTGTGAAAGCTCTAATAAGTAAAGCTGTTTTGTATTCCCTTAGCGTAGCTCCATCTAGTGGATGCATAACGCAACCGCAGCCACTATTGTAGCTTCTATTCTATGTGCCTTATAATGCGGTGCGTCCTATATAAGAAACAGGCCATTTGAAGGTGCGTCTTCTACTCTGAAGCCCCTTATAGTACAGAAAATACGGTAAATGTGGAAAAACCCCACAAATGACGAGGAAAGTAAATCAGCGTGTTCTTATTGCTTTGATAGTGTGCGTTACACCGCACATCTCCACGAGAGTCTCCTCCCGCCAAGCAGATGTCTGTCGTAGAACAAGAAACAGACATACATGCAATCCAGAGGATCGAAAATATTGAACAGGTGTAGCAACGCCACTCGAGGTCTTTACAGGCTTTACATTAACGATTGTCGGGCCAGACTGTTTTCCACACCGCAGGGTAATTGCTCAGGACAATCTTTCAGAGACATCTGCTGTCTAAGGATGAGGAAAAATACTCAAATGTGTCCCAAATGATTAGTATGTGTGTACTTGGGGCTGTCTTCAAATCAATAATTTGGTTCTCTTGCCCAAAGCAGAAAAGGTACATGATGAATTTTGCATTGTACATGTGTTCCCTTCATAACAATAAGGCTATCAGTTGGCTTATACAGAGACGAGCCTCAACAAGAGGACCGCTGACACAGTCTAATGAGATGGAATACAAGAGCTGTCTGAAAACTCCGGCCTTCACAAAGATAACAATGCTCTGTTTTGATTCGCAGTCATATTGGTGTGGCAGGTATGGTAGTATTCTTTGACTAGCTGAAAAGTCGGGAAATGCTTCATTAATAAATATAAATACCGTCTTTCCTGAAACAGTGGTCATCCCGAATAGGTGTTGTGCTCTGAGTCAGTCAACCACTTAAGACAGTTATGCTTCACTGGACCTTCCTAAAACAGTGGCCATCCCGAATAGGTGTTGTGCTGAGTCAGTCAACCACTTGAAGACAGTTATGCTTCACTGGACCTCAAATTGACATCAATTTTTTTCCCCATCCAGAAAAAAATACAGGTAGGAGATAAACAACAAGAACAGCTCAACTTTATTTGGGGTCAATCAAAGGCACTTTGAATGGTGGTAGGAGTTTGCTGAATCGCCACTGAGGGTGTGCACACTTGTGCAATCACACGATCTGTTATTTTTTTACTTCCCCTCTACTACAATTTAGAGCAGTGTTTCTTAACCTTAGAGGTACCGAACCCAACCAGTTAATATGCACATTCACCGAACCCTTAGTGAAAAATAAATCTATATATTTTTTTACAAATTCAAGATATTTAAAAAAAACATTTATTAAAAACAGAAAAAGTCAATAAAATTTTAAGAGATTAGTGCACTTATATATATATTTTTTAATTGTATGACGTACATACGACAGTCACACATTGACTACTACGCGAACTAAATTTCCCACAGCACTGATTGGACAAGCAATGTCATGTGATCATCTGCAGCCAGTGATGGCCAAGCGGGCATGTCATAACTAAATGACATGTTGAGTCGGGTGTGTCTTACCCTCCATGGCAGAGGCTCCGTCGAACCCCTGAGATGATTTACCAAACCCCTTGGGTTCATTCGAACCCAGGTTAATAAGAATAAGAATAAGAATAAGAAAACCTTTATTAGTCTCACAATGGAGAAATTCCCAATTCACAGCAGCAAAGTTATGAAAGGAAGAAGTAGAACAACAAAATATAGGAGCTGCTGGAAAGGCAGCCACTCACGCGGCGCCATTTTGAAGTCAAAATAACAAAAATAACACAACACAACACATAGGACACAAGACAGTCGTGCAATCTTCACCACTTTTCTGCATACACTTTGTTGCCTGAAGCAGTTATAGATGAAAGAGGAGAGGATCAAAGTGTCCTTTCACCAGTGGATCAGAGACGTCATGCTGAAAATGTGCACACATCTGCTACAAGCTAAGTTTTTGAAAGCAAACACGAAGCTGTAGCGTCCATTGACGAAGAGAGATTAGTTCACTTCTCCTGTCCCATGTAAATCCACTTCAAACTCCAAGCCGCGACTCCCAGTTCCACATCCGCATCGGCGCTCCGCGCTAACGCTCCTTTCTTCTCATCGTCGGCTCCTCAAGCCTTACATCCATCCAGCCGCAGACCGTTCAACAGCACTGACCTCTCCGCTGAACAAAGCGGGGCTGTGAAAAATAAGAACCACTGATTTAGAGGTTAAAGGTCACATTAAGGGTGGAAAAAACCTCTTCACTTTGTCCACACTTTGGAACAGTTTTGAATTTGTGAGCAAGTGCACACATAATTTTTCCTTTAAAACATCCAATATTGTTTTCCCGACATCCAATTTTTGCATATTCATATCGCCAGACTAGTGTTGCTCCCCCTTGTCGTGCGGGTTGTCATTGACTTGATGCAATGAACATTGCTCGTCAGTTGATTACAGAAGTGTCATTTGGCGCTTGAAGCCACGCTGCCACGAGGACTTTGAGATAATATGTATCCTTGTGCCTGCGACATCTATCACACTGTCAGGATTATCGTCGTCTGAGTAACAGTCTTAGCCTGCAGATTGCTGTGGACTAGAGCAGCTATGTTTTAATCATGCTCTGTCAGCCTCAACAGTAACACTACTGTATTTTCACTTTACTATTTCATCTTTTCCCATCAGCCCTCTAGCTTCATTTTATTAATGACTTCTCAGGCCAGCCTCGAGGCCAGCTCAACTATTTTCTTTCTTTCTTTTTTTTTTTTTTAAACCACCCCCTTCGTCTCGCGCTTTGTCTTCATAAATTAACAGTTGGGTAAAGACTCCTTCAAACGTTCTCCGCTCTGTTGACGACTTTATGTGGCTCAGCCCGGGCAAGAGCAACTGACTCATTCTGCTCACGAAACATCATTTTGGATTACTGAGACCAGACTGACGTTTTTTTGCTTATTCAGTCGCATCATTTAGTAAATGACTGGCCTGTGTAAATGTGACACATCAGTAATGGGCTGTTTATTATACTCGAGCGGTTCACTGATCCCTTCCATCATTGTGTCCTTCGGTTTTTACACTCGTTTGCAGCACTCGTTTTCATTTCCTTCATTTGATTGTGCTCTCATAGAATCACCATTCTTATCACTGAGCCAGGATGTTTGTTTGGGAGCGGGATTACACAAAAACCTTTTTTTTTTTGCGTCTGACGTTTTCCTTCATTTCCCAGTCAAAATGACAACATCGGCTTACAGCGTATTATTCTTTAGAGGCATTTTGTGCGAGTCAGACCATTCGGGAAAGTGGGAGATGAAGAGACACACAAGCCACGGCAAAGCGGAACGAGGCATACCGACCCACTAATAGACTGTAGAGGAAGTTACCTCACAACCAATTACTGTTGCTCAAATGATGGACATGTAGATTGGCCAGTGACTGAATTTATAGGCACTTCAAAGAACAATAGTCTTACTGTCAAACAGTCTTAACAGACGCCCCATGAAGATGCTTTTAATATGTACACCTATTGAATGACCGGACAGCCATTTTGTGATGTTACAATGATTTACAATGAATAAAAATCAGCCAATGACCAGCACCGGCAGCGGGTGCCTTTAGTTTCCCTCTTCCTACTTCCATGGTAACCGCGGTCACCATGGCCTCCAGCTACTCAGCGACGGTTCTCATTTTACATCAACATGGCTGCCACTCTGGCCTAGAGCTGGAGGACAATCAGTCTGATTCAGGGTCTAAAATGTTTACATCAATCAGTGGGGCAGGTTGGCTGGTGTCGGAGTTCTCAGCTCCTCCCCAACTGCGACCTCACATCGGTGCTCATTTTCTTCCCGGTTACAAAATGCACCAATCATATCATTTAAATTGAACAATTGTGCCTGAAATGAATGACCCCCCTCCTTCACCCCTTCCCTGTTGTAGTTAATGAATACCCTCTCCTCCTTGCCCATAATCCCAAAATAGGATTTTGGATTATCCAACGAGGATTATGCCTCACCAAACCAAACCAAAGTAAACCAAATGCCTCATTGGAAGGACACCGAGTGGTTATGGTAAACTGCAGAAGCACAAAACAATGACTTGTATTGAATTGATTTAAAATTTTGCAAATTGACTATGATATTGATAAAAATTATCGAGACCTTTTGCCACTCCTGATCTTGATTTTTTTTTTTTTGAAATCTTAATGTGGAACAAGCAGATGATTGTTTTGCTGAAGAGAAATGTCATCTCTCAAAGTGGTTCCATTATTTTTATTGAATTAAAATGTGCTATGCATGATCTGGACGGTGTAAAACCAATGGTACAGTTTTATTTTAGTTGATTATCAGCAAGTGCTAAAATAGGCTCCAAATAAACGTCCCTCCCCAATGCAGTACACCAGTGGTGCTCAACCACCGGTCTGTGGCGCGGTACCAAGCGCAATCCCACGGGCCACACTCCACCCGCGCTACGTCGTGTCGAGCCATTTCCTAATGTGAACACGCCGTTTTCATGAGCATTACCATCACCTGAGCAACTGTGATGTCATTTTTAGTTGACGGCAAGTGGCAAAAGGATCGCTCGCTACGATGGATAAAAAATGGGTGGACTTTGTTGCTTAATTAATTTTCCAGAAATCCAACATTCATCAGAATACCATGTTGAGAGTAGTGGCTCTGCATAGAACAATGGATGGACCACCTTATTTTTCTAATATAGTGAAACGATCGTTGTCATTTTGGTCTGTGACGTGTATATGCGGTTAGCGTGTACGCGGCTACACGTGTCCTATGCGGAAGCAGGTGATGGGCAATCATATTGCAGCGGGAGGTGTAACTCAAATACGAACCGTGCATTATAACCTAAAATGCGTTATAATCAATCAGCAGCTCGTGCTTGAATGTTTCCATCTGCCTGACACACTGTGCACTTGGCCAGAGCGCCGGGCGGGACACTCCCTTTTTGAGGTTCAACGCTCTAAATTGATGAATAGTCGGAGTGAGGCAGAACACACACGGAGAATATTTCCAAAAACACCCGTCGATAAAAGAGACTGTTGCAACAGAAGAGCTTGCAGGAGGAGACGGCGTTTTCAACCACCTTTTCAACAGTGCCAATTTGAATGGATGAAATCTCTTATATGGAGATGTCTTGAACAACAATTAGGGTTCCAGTCAATTGACATGATTGTGTGCATCCAGTTTTACAGGACATACTGTAAAACTGACCTTAGGGATGTGATGCGCTAAAATCTTTGGTCGGTGCTTTCCTCACATATGTATACTTGTTGAGATGGGACTCACATAGTTTGGTTTGACTCCCTGCTGGCCTAACGTTTTGTTCCTCCCAGTAATCAGCGGCTGTCATCTTTACTGTCTGGCGCACAGCTGGACACGTGGAGACTGCAAAGCCAAGAAGAAAGAAAAACATTTGTCTCCCCGAACTTTATTTAACACTATTATTTTCACTCTCTTCATCGCACATAGTTCAAACAAAAGGTCTGGACCAGACTTGGAAACAGTACCATGTCGTGTCAGTTGGCCCGTGTGTGTGTGGGTGGGAGGAGTGGGGGGGGAACGGTTTTGCTGTGATGAACAAGAGACCATTTGTTTCAATCCTTCGAGGGCCTTTGTGGAATGTAAAGCATATAAAAAAAAAGCCAACTCTGTTTACTAAAACATATGAAGTAGGAGTTCAAGAGACTAGTCAACGTCACTACTCTTCAGTAATGTTTAGAGCACATGTGTCAAAGTCAAGGCAGACTTTGATCTGGCCCGCCATATCATTTTATGTGGCCCTCGAGAGCAAATCAAGCATGTGACGTTCCATGATGCTTGCTAAAGTCTGAACCAAAATTTCAAATTGTCATATGTAATCCACAATAACAGTGATTATTTTTGACTTCTGATTGTAAAATTAGTTATCCATCAATCTGTTGTGCGCTGTGTATGTAATATGTGGAGGTGATTAAACATTTATATGGTTTCCCAAAATTCATAACGTCCCTCCAAGGGAAACCAGAACTACAATGTGGCCCGAGACAAAAATGAATTTGACACCCCTGGTTTAGAGTGTGATGTCGACTAGTCCCGAGTCACGTCTTCCTGGCCCTGAGGACGACAGCAACAAATGATCGTCGCCTTAATGGATTTAAATTCTTTTCTATATCTGCATGTGCTGATTTGGCAAGCACTCAAGCAGTATTTTAAACAAATTTTCATCCCATGTTGCGGTGCAACCGTGTTGTTATACCGGCATGTCCTTATTTTAAGGGGCTTACTTGACCAGCTCCCCGAATGTTGCCCAGTGGATTGCTGTTGCCTTCGGTTGTGATAAAAGCTTGCATGCGGAATATGCCTTGCCAGCTGTTTGAACGCCTCCGTACACAGTACGACGCATGCCATCAAAGTGGAAAGATAGCGGGGAATTATTCCACTGCACAGACAGAAACTCCGCAGATTCACACGATGCAGAATCCCCCGCTGCGGCGGGCGTTAGAATGAGGATGGGTTTCCCCATTTGGCCAAGTTCCGCAAACTGTACCTGGCTTCCGCTCTGGCAAGAACACAAAGCAAGAGGATTTTCCTCTCTGCCTGGAAATACCTTCACACGGCATATGTTTTCATCCAGGCCGCATTGATGACCTCGAGTTCTAATGTTTAATGTTCTGTGTACGTTTGGTGTCTGAGCTGTTCATTGTCAATAAATGTAGATTATTGCAAAGCATTCCTTCCTGTAATTTATTTATTTTTTTCAGTCATGTTATTAGCGGTGAGTTGGCATAAACTTTCTCATCATCAGTGTCAAGTCTGAAATATGGCACTGTCCAATTTGAAGAATGATTTTCCAACATGCTGTAAAGTCATTCGGAGGAAAAACAATACATTTCGTTCACCCAGATCTGTATGTTTTATGAATGAAATTTATATTGGTAAAAGAAGATAAACAAGATCAATCATTTAAAAATTCATCTCGATTTGGCGGGGTGCTCTGAACGCAAGTTATTGGAGTCTGCACAAAATGAATAGCATGGTAAGATGCCTCTTATCTTACTTTTGGGAAAAGAACAAAACAAACAAAAAAAACCACAATCCATTTGGATTTTTTCCAAGTTGGAACCTTTCTCAGTTGACTTTGGTCAAGAAATGGGGTACCCTTGCACACATTGCAACCATGAATGAACCAACTGTGAGGCAGACATGCAAACTGCGAGGTCCCACTTTGATTATTCTGGGGAAAAAAAAGACTTGACTTTCATTTAGTTCAAAATGTTGTTTTGTTTTTCGCATCAAATGCTCTCACCGGCCACGAGCAGGTTTCCAATACCCGTGACCTATTCTAAAACGCTGATTGAAAATGTTCAGTCTCAGGAACACTTCATTGAGTCTTTGGCACGGTGCGAAAATGAAAGTTCATATCCACACAGCTAATAACATCTGGGAATTGCCGGCGTGTGCAACATTGACTGAAGGATTTGCCTGCTAATGACACCATTGGCATTATAGAGTGAAGCAATCCCGCGAAGAGATGTGTTATGTTTATTCTATTTCTTAGCAACTCCATACATCGTGGGGTCCTGCTGCGGCGTAGCGTACAATTAACGTCCCTCAATAGGTCATCATGCGCAGGATAATTATAACGCCTGGCGGAATGCTAATTATATTGCCGTTCTCCTCTCCAAATGTCCTACTAAAACCAATGTCATTTCCATGCTACTTATGGATGTGGCCTACTTTCTGTGTAGCGGAGAACTGAGCAAGGATATCGTACCAAGCCATGAGTAACGTATTCTGATGAGTTCCCCTGGCATTGTTGCATATTTTGTTCCCAAAAAAGGAGCTTACTTTTGGTAAATAATGTGTACTGTGCGTGTGTCTATTCCTTATCATTAAATGACTTACTGTAAATAACACAGTTAAGTCGGGTTCTAATCTAGAATGAAAAATATAAACAGTATGTTTATATAAACACACACTTGGAGTTACATTGTGCTGTTTAAGTATTCCCTTTTTTTTAAAACAGTATATGGATAGATCTCTCTCTCTCTCTCTAACTCATAATGAATTCTTAATTTCCAAAAAATGCACCCAAATTAATCAGGAGAGGCTTGATCATGTGACAAGAAAATCCAAAACACAACAAAGGATTTGATCAAAGTGGAAAGTCTTAGACTGGCCAACTCATTCACCAATTCTCCGTCCAATAGAGCACACATTTTACCTCCTAAAGACGCGACTGAAGGGAGATACTGCCAGAAACAAACAAGAACCGAAAGAGGCTGCAATAAAGGCCTGGAAAAGCATTTCAAATGAAGAATGCAACATTCTGGTGAAGTCAATAGACTTGATGCAATTATTGCAAGTAAGGATTATGCCAGCTAGTATAAAACACTATTTAACTCATTCACTCCCAAAGACGTATTTAGATGTCTTTTCAGACGCCCCACATTTAATCCCAGTTCCTCATTTTATATTGACTGTACTTGAAAAGGGTCTGAAAGGGTCTGAAAATGGCTGGCCAGTACAGTCAATATAAAATGAGGAGCTGGGATTAAATATGTGGCATCTGAAAAGACATCTAAATACGTCTTTGGGAGTGAATGAGTTAATTTAATAACGTCTGTTCCAATACTTTGGCTTACTGAAAAACAGTGGGTGGGTTTCAACAAAAGGTGCTCTGTTCTGACTCTTGGGTGAACAAATCATGAAATAAAAGCTGGAATTCTGAATGTTGGTCTCAAATTCATCTTTTGATCTGAAACCCAAAGGTTTTCAGTTGACCCCAAAAAATCCAACAACAACCCCCCCACCCCCCCAAAAAAAAAACACCAAGAATTGACCTTGCCATTCCAATACTTTTGAAGGGGACTTTATCGGTGATAAAAGTGCCGTGACTGGAAATTGGAGGCTGGCTGCATTTGAACTTGTGAATTCACCATTGATGCTTGACACAAACGTTAATATTGCCTCCATTCGGTGCTAAGCGGGGCTCCCCCGCTTTGGAGCGAGTCTTCACCAATCGATCGCTCAGCATGTCTGCTTCTACTGATTCCGCACTGACTGGCAACCACTTCAGTGTATATAGCCCGCATCTCTTATTTTGTTAGCTGGGATAGGCTCCAGTTGACCCGCAACTCGAATGAGGAAAAGCGCTCCAGAAAATGAGTGGATCGCGGTTCTCCGCTTGGCGACCAGTCCAGGTTGAACCCGCTTCTCTCGCCCATTTAGCTGGAATAGGCTGACCTAGAATCCTAATGATGAACAATGCTTGAGAAAATAGTTGGCTAGACAAAACTTGCCATGATAGTCAAACCTATTTCATAAATATACAACAAAGCAGTAAAACTACGCCCTTCAATTTTTACAGCTTATCACTCCCTCAAAGGGACTATCAACCACAGTGACATTTTAGACGTAGCACATAAAGCATATCAAGCATAGCTCAACAGCATCATTTAAACGAGTGCGATAGAAGCAGACTCTGGAAGATGTTATCACTGCACAAAAAAAAAAAAAAAAAAGATTTACTGCTTCGCTACCACAAAGTGAGCTTCTGTGTGGGAAATCGTCGATTTCTGGACTCGCCTATTGGATTACACACGCAAGCCGACCCTAATTTAGCCCGCCCCTCGTCGTCCAAGAACAGAGAGCCCTCGGGAGCTAGGCTGTGATTCAGCATCCATCCGTGCAATAAAGTGTCCTCTGCACTCATCTCACCAACAAAATGTTACTGCTCTATGACAAGAGTCGTGTTTCATGTTAAGTCACCTCAAAATGCATGCCAAAGACACTGCTTGGAAAAGAGATGGCCCTCAAGAGAAAATTAGATGAGATTTCATCACAAGCCAATAAAGATCAACAGTTTGAATTTTCAATGGGAAAAAACAAAAACAGAAAGCATGGGTCCCAGGTTAATATCATAAAACCTGCATGAATTGTAATGTGACATTCTTACCTGTCACATGTCTAAAAAGAGGACAGTAAAATGTGCTGTGACTGAAAAATGTTTAAACGAGAGTTTATTTAATACATTTGTAGCTCTGCTTCTGTCTCTTGAAAAAACACTGATTGGACCACTTTTTCTTTTTTTGGTTGCCACATCTGTTTATTTGGTCATCACATCAAGACAGATTTGCGAGATGACACACATGACAAAAGCCATCTTGACTTTATTTGGGTTTAATCCAAGGCACTTGAAATGGTGGCAGTTGTGTGCTGACTGCCGTTTGAATGTACCGTATTTTCACAACCATTCGGCATACCGTATTGTTGGGCGCAGTCTCAGTAACGGGTGCTATTTCTGTGTTTGACACATACACAAAACGCACTGTATTATTGGGCGCAGCCAGGCATGGTAAAACATACGGCAGCTTAATACGGCATGCATGCACGCACGCTAAAAACACGTTTTTAAAAAGGCAACGGAAGCAAAACCGAGTTCGGTTGTACTTTATTTAGCCATTTTACAATGTACTCACGTTTTTCTCTTCACCTCTTACACGCTCACCCTTCACTCATTGGCGACTGGTACCTGCTAGGGGCGTGCCTTTAGCGTCCTCTTACACGCCCACCCATCACTCATTGGCGACTGGTACCTGCTAGGGGCGTGCCTTTAGCGTCCTCTTACACGCCCACCCATCACTCATTGGCGACTGGTACCTGCTAGGGACGTGCCTTTAGCGTCCTCTTACACGCCCACCCTTCACTCATTGGCGGACTTCCGCATGCCTGTAGTCACTCACTCCGCCTTTTCTCTATATAAACAGCGTGTCGGCCAGAAGCGCTCTCAGTCATGCTTTGGAACTCGGTTCATACACTAGACGCTCCGCATTATAAGGCGTCCTGTCCATTTTGGAGAAAATTTAAGACTTTTAATGGCGCCTTATAGTCGTGAAAATACGGTAATTGGTTCATTCTGAACACAGTCAACACATCCCAGTTATAAGAGGGTGTGCACACTTGTGCAACCACATCGTCTTACTTTTTATGTGTTTACTTCTTACTTTTTTGTGTTTACTCAAACAGATTTTTTTTTTAATTTGAGTTGTCGAGATAATGGGTCACATTCATAGTGGAAAAAGTTTTGCAATGATTTATCTTGGTCTTATTATTATTTTTTAAGACCACCAAAACCTGGCATTTTAACAACAGCGTGGAGATTTTTTATATCCCCTGAAAGTGGCGATGAAGTGTTTTAATAAGTGTTATGACTGGCGGGTCTGCAATGGCGCCCGCATTATTGCCTTTGAATTATCTCTCGGTCCACTTGGGACTGGGCCTATCGCTAACATTAGCACCATTGACAGCATGCCCCCGTCGAGATAACAGGAAGGAAGGGTGCACTCCTTTTCCTGTGCCCTTGTTTGTTGACATATCTTTTTTATCTTTTGGGAAGCATCTTGTCCAGCTCCCCTGCCGCTTGGAATTCACTGAGCCCGCCCAGGAAGTTATGCGCGAGATGTGTGCACTGATTGCTTGCAATGGCAGATAATCGCCATGGTGACCCTTCCATCTAAAGGATTGCCTTTTAAAGATGTGTGTGTGTGTGTGTGTGTGTGTGTGTGTGTGTGTGTGTGTGTGTGTGTGTGTGTGTGTGTGTGTGTGTGCGTGCGTGTGTGTCTGTGTGTGTCTTTGTGTGTGTGTGTGTGTGTGTGTGTGTGTGTGTGTGTGTGTGTGTGTGTGTGTAGGGGTGTGTGTGTGTGTGTGTGTGTACGCGTGTATGATGGAGTCAGATTCTTTGCCTCGATGAGAAATAAAAT
>CAAKHF010001283.1:0-13619 GCA_901007745.1 Hippocampus kuda | reverse complement strand
ACAAAATGTATTATTGTGATGGTTGAGTGGATGAGTGTGTGAGTGTGCACAGGCACACACACACACACACACACACATTCCTCCACTACACACACACACACACACACACACACACACACACACACACACACACACACTCACACACACACACACACACACACACACACACTCACACTCACACACACACACACACACACACACACACACACACACACACACACACACACACACACACACACACACACACACACACACACACACACACACACACACACACACACACACACACTATATGTCTATATATCTATATCTATATATCTATATATCTATCTATCTATACATATATATCCATCTCTCTCTCTCTCTCTCTCTCTCTCTCTCATATATATACATAATCCCAACGATATATATAGTTGGCTGTAGCTGTAGTTCTCCAACAACCCTTATGAGGACCAGTTCCATCATACTTTAAATGTCATATTTTTATAAACCCTCTGAAATGAAACATTATTTGGAAGACAGTTTGACTGATTTCATTTCAGAATGAACAGGGATTGTTAAGAATCTATGTGAATGTATTGGTTGCAATGGCGTGAGTAGATGAAAATTATAGTTGCAGTGTTTTATGTTTTAGGGGCAAAACGCCACCATTTAGGGGCAGTCTGGAGCCCTGATGAAAACAAAATCCACCAAAAGATATGTTGTTATTGAAACAGAACAATCTACGAAATTCGCTAATATCCTTGCGCACTTATCCGGCTGTGCCCTTTTTCTGTTCTTCAACAAGATAACTTTTCTAGCTGTTTCCTGCTGATATTCTGAAATGTGTCCGCCTTTTCTTCTTGGCAGGAGAGTGCACTTTCCAAACTGGTTGGGTTCATATTTCATTGAGAGCAAAATAATGAGTAAATGTAGGTCAGATAAATGAGAGGAAAACGCAAGCTTTTTTTTCTTTCTCTTTGGAGCTCACGTGCAAGGCCTCTCTCTCTCTTCCGTCCTCTGTCCCTTACACACAGGGATCTGACATGTTTGGCAGAGGGTGCAAAGCCAAAGAACAAAAGGATGAGTGACCATTACCAAGTTTTGGTCCAAACCGGAGGGACGGACAGTTGCTAGGCTCTGCGGAGGGTAAAAAAAAAACAAAAAAAAAACCCAGCACTCTCTGGCCAAGCTCATTGAATCGAAGCAGGCCTCATGCAGTTATACCTCTTTACCGCTTTAGACGCTTTAGAAGCACTGCAATCGCCTTCAATTAGCATTATTATCCACCATTACTTCCCATCACACTCTCTGAGCCTTTATGAACCACTCAACCCTAAGAGGATCTGAAGAACTGAACAAGAGGCTCAAGGAAAGCCTCAATAGTCGTGAGTGATGTTGACAAATGCAAAGCAGAAAGGGGTTTTATGTGTGCATGTATATGGAGATGAAATAACAAATGAAAAGTTAAAATGAAATCAATGTTTCCCATTAGAGCCATAAAGCTTACATTTGTGCACAATGCTTTTGATATTAATAGAGCTGGAGCCTATCCCAGTGGCAAGGTACAACCTGGACTGGTGTCCAGTCAACTGCTAGGCACATACTGTATAAACAAACCGTCACTCTCATTCAAATAAATTCTTTGGAGAAGAATGATGAATTAACCTAATTTGCTTGTTTTGGAATGTGGGAGGAAACCAGAGTACCCGGAGAAAACCCACACAGGCACAGGGAGAACATGCAAACTCCACACAAGAAGGTCGGAGCTGGGATGGATCAAACCGACGACCTCTGCACTGTGAGGTCAACACGTTAACCATTGGAACATCACCCCTGGTTGATGAGGGTGTCTTCAAAATACCACGAGAAGCACATACAATATTTTCAATCTGTAAAGCCTTGTAATGTGCCTGACATCATTATCATTGCCATCCAGTCATACAGTATACTGTTTATCCTGTGTATGGGAAACTCCGGTTGCTGACAGTCAATGAGAACAGGATACGACTTACTAAAGCAGGGAACCTTGAGAATAAACAGAATCATCTATTGATGTTTACTCCTCACGTGCATGCCACACCAGTCTCTGGTTAAGTGTTGTAAAAACTCTGGATGGGCTCAAAAGGAAACAGACTAAATGGATTATCTCGCACTGCCCCTGAAACCGAACCAGAGAGAGAGGTGAACCAGATCCAGGACTAGACAGGGACACAGAGAGAAAGCAAAATAGAGAAAATAAAGAAAAACCCCTTAAAATATGCACAATGAATCCCTAGAGGCCAATATCTTGTTTGAAGAGCACTGAGGTGGAGGTCAAAGGTCTCAGGTTAAGGCTCGTAGGTTATCAGCTTTGGGCTAGTGTTGACTGAAGTCTGAGTAGATGGGCACGTTTTCAGTCGAATTGATTAATCCAGTCAAGGTATTTCGGTATTAAAACTGGTCATCAGGCATGCGTTGGAAGCCCCAGATACAAACACAGGCTCATATTTGTGTGCTGTGTGCGATTTCACTTGTATCTCCTGTTGCTGCAGGGTGTGGCTCACAGTGGAGCCGGGGCGTGCGAGAGGAAGTCAGCGGGGAGCAGAAGTGTTGAACCCTGTTACTCCGTTGTCATCGCTCACACCTGCCGGTTGTTGACAGCAGAGTGTGAAGAGTTAACTGGGACATGTATATGTATGGATGTTTACTGAGTCTAATGGAAGCAGTTAATCACACTCTGTAACAAGTATAAGAGATGGAAATGAGTGATTTGTGACAGACCCTGGGGCTTGGCCCAGGAGATGAAGCGAAAGCAGACACAAACAGTCTCTCCTGACACAATCCACACATACACACATGCAGACACATGCACTCATGTGAATGGCAAAGCTCATGTTTGACGCCTCCCTCATTGAGCATGCTGGGGGATGGACTGTGGTGCATTCTCAGTGGTCTTCCAACTGTGACCTGAGCAAGACATGGAGGAAGAGGAGATGCGGGGGCTGTGTTTAAAAGAAAACTTTTATCCCTCCCTGGCACATTTCCCAAAAAGTGTTTGCCAAGTAGTGTCACCGATGGTATAGTAATACATGTATTCTCGCCTTATATTTTTTTGTGCAGGCAGTGTGGGTTCCATCATCTCTCAGTGACAGTGTTAATAGTTGTCTGTGTCTACAGACAAGGCTGGAAATGATTTCTCTTTGGGGGAGCAGTTTTGCAATGCAATGAATTCATTTGAGGAGCAATTCTCTAAGATTGAGGAGCAATTTTTTGCAGGTTTTGCAGAACTGAAGCAAGGGAATTCATAAACAATAAAATAATGACGATATAACGAATTAACTATCATTTTCCTTTTTTTTTTAATGTAATCAACACTTTTTTTTGTGCACCGCAGCAGTTTTTTTCAGTGGGCAATTTCAGTTTAAAATTAACATTTCTAAATGGGTGATATGGTCTTTTAGCAATACTCAATTGATGTAAAAAAAATAAAAAAGATAAAGCTGCAGTAATGTACTTTTGAGAACATTTGTTGTGTAGACCTCAAAAGTCAAAATCAAAACTCAGGACACAAAAACAGATAACAAACATTCTCACTTTTGCTATTCGTTATGTTTTGATGAGGCGCGAAACGCAAATTTTGACTCGCAAACTGTTTTTTTGCGGTACAAAACGGATTATTTCGAGGCTTGGTATGGGTAGCCTGTGTTCCGCTCCAACCCCCACTGTGAACATGAAATCGGTAGAGAAAACGGTTTTGAAGTAATACACTGTCGTGGCTTTGTGAGCCATTCCCATTCCCTTTCTTACAGCCTCCTGTATTCAAGGAATCTATGTCACTCTCAGTTTTTGGCTTGGCATTATTTATGTTTTGAGTCTCGTTGCGCAACAGGCCCTACTGTCGATTTTCATATATCCCAGACGTCTCCGGTGGCCCGCAGAGGAGTCACATATTAGACATGGCCGTCGTGATGCCTCGAGCCTGGCGGTCAAGCATAAACGCAACACGGTTGACTACCTCTTTAGTGACAACGTGGGCACCACAGTCGAGTGGGAAGCTACGATGTGGCACTATCGGGCTGGGAGGTCCTGGGGCGTAGGCCTGCGCGTGGAGTAGGTCTTTCATGCATCGGCTCTTGTGCTGTAGGTGCTGTTGAGTGAGGATCAGTACAAGGCACGCTTGGAAGCTTGACAGACCTATTCTGAACCTCATCAAACACCTTTAAGATGGACCACAAAGAGATTGTGACCCACTATCTCTTGGTAGTTACTGTATCATACTGTATGAAGCTTTTCCACACACACCGGACACTACATATACGATGCTATGTATCTACAAGACAAATGTAGCAGACCACAAATAAATGAATAAAAACTGAAAATGTGCTTTACTTGGTCATCACACTTGCAGGTTCCTAAACTGTATCATTCATTATTTACCAACCTGTAAAATGGATTTTTAAACTGATTTGTATTGATAGATTTGGAATCTGCAACTGTGGGACGATGATGTCAGAGGTCAGCACCTCTTCCACTCCTTCACTGACCTTCACTTCTGAATCTGCTATCCAGAACCTTTTATTGCTTGTCTGCCTCCTGGATGGACCCTTGAGGGAATAATTCTTACGTGTAGACCTGCCGGTCCTTTTAAGGGGACCAGCCTATCTCGATGTTTATTGTATCCTCGCAACTTGTTCGAGCATTGCTATTCCAAGTGCATGCTGATTTCAGTCATGCAGGAATTATACGGACAAATCTTATCTGTGCCAAGCATAGCTGAGCCAAGGGAAGTTCCTGAACTTGGACAGTTTTGAGTTTACATTGTTTTCACTTTTCATTCATACAGTCAGCAAGACAAAAGTGTCTGCGGTTCCTGTTATTGTTTTCCCGAGAGATAGAGCAGAAGGGATGAAATCGTGTGAATCTGCAAGATTGCAGAAACCAAACAAAAATTGTGAGGTGACTTATTCTGAAAAATCACTTTCTTGTGATGTTTCAACACGGGTAGAACCTTCAGGTGGCCATGAACACACAGTAACCCCAGAGAGTCTTGATGTAACCAACGGCAATAACCTCTGCTCTCTTCCTGTGACACCAATGACCTCTTGCCTTACGTTGTCTCACAAAGATTAGTAGAAAAAGTTAGACCAAAGGTTATAAATTCATCCCAAATTCCGATATGGCGGCGTAGAAAATGCAATTGCATTAATTATTGCTTCACTTTGCTATATAGGCCATTTCGTGTGTCTTGTGTCTATTGCCTCTTGTTTTATTACAGCCCCTGGCAAGGGGAAGGGATGTAGTGGTCAACTGGGTGCAGATACGCCTTTTCCTCCCAATTCCTTCCCTGTTCCTTTCACAGTCGCCGTGGTCTGGCCCATTTCCGACTTGGCCGCTTATGCACAGATCATGAACGAATCGACAAGTCAATTGCCCTGATATGACCTCAGGTCAATTTTTCGGTAAAACCTTTTTAACACTCTTTTGGAATGCTCGATCGTCATTCAAAAGAATCAAACGCATGTGAGCAGAATTTGTTGCGCAATCACACTCAAAGAGAATCCAATTTTTGCTGTATTTCTGTGACTGTGTGAATTATATAAACAGGATACCTGCAAAGGAAAAGAACTGGGTGGGAAAAGACAAACGTCATTTAAATTGTTGAAACAACTGCATGAGTAGATAAGTGTTCAATATAATAACTGTATGAGAGGAACGCAGAATTACTGTGCAAGAAGCAATTAAGCCTGTTGATACCTGCTTCAGTTGCTAGAACCAATGTTAGTAAATGGCTTCATTTAAGTTAGTTATAAAACACCAAAGATAGAAAAGCAGCTCCGGGTCACTTATTATCGCAAAGCTTATCTGTTCAAAGAAATTCTAATGCTTTATTGCGACATAATGTGCTGTTATATAACTTGAGCCTGCCTCAATAAGACAGAAAGGGACTAGTTCTCACACAGATATGAAGACCGTAAATAATCACTTTTGACACGAGAACTGTCAACTGGTACAGACATTGATTGCCATTAATGCAATTCACCCACACCCGCTTCCTCGCAAATGGCATAAGATGGTCCCATTTGGTTTTAGGATGATGCAGTGCGATATTGTCATCACAACCTAATAAGAGGCTGATTGAGAGGCTGAGTTCTACTCTGTGGTGGTGACCTTCTTTCCGGACAAAAAATGCTCCTCGCCATGACTGACTCACAAGGTAGGGCCTATTACACAACCCGTGGGAGGAGAGGGGCACTAGGAGGGGAGTGGGGTCAGTGACGGATGATCCAAGTTTTCCTCCCCTCACACAACACTAGTCCTATTTGCTCAGGGCTGGCCGCGGTTCAATTATTGTTTGCCGTAACTGTCACTGGTGGGGAACGCCACTTGAATGATGCAGAAAAGCCAAGAGCAATTGGCAGAAGGTGAGCGCTGCAAACTGATATTGATTGTTTTGGTGGGGTAGTGGCGAGCCCCACAGGCAGACACCTTTTTATTCCCAGCAATGTATGCTTCATGAACTTACTGTTTACAGTAAATGTACAGTCATCATTAGCCTATAAACACTGCATTTTCATATGTGGGTTTTTTTTCCGAAGGACTGTTTTAAACTCCATCTGATATCATGATATGATTGCTCTAAACATACATCAGTGTCAAGGGTGCATGAGATACAATAGTCGCTGTTTGATGTCAACACATAAATTCACACTACAAAATGAATGCCATTAGACAAACGTAGCATTTCGCCACATTTAGCATTTTTTCACAGCTCTGATTAGGAAGGGGCAGGAGGCGGCCGGCTCTTCCTGCTCAGAAGACTGAGGTCTTTTGGGTTCCGGGGTCACTCCTTAAGACCTTCTATGACTCTGTGGTGGCCTCAGCCATTCATTATGGCATAGTCTGCTGGCCAGGCAGCATCTCAGCCCGGGACAGGGAGCAACTGGACTGAATGGTCAGGGGGTCCAGCTCTGTCCTGGGCTGCTCCCTGGACACTCTGGAGGAGGTGGGCAACAGGAGGATGCTAGCCAAGCTAAAATCTATGATGGACAGACCCTCCCACCCCCTCCAGGCCACCCAGCTCCTTCAGCCAGAGTCTTATACACCCACACTGCAAGAAGGAGAGGTACAGCCGCTCGTTCCTGCCGACTGCTGGCATTTATATTTTATAATTTCATGCAATCTTGAACATTTGAAACAACTATATATGATATATACATTTCGAACAATTGCATACCACTCAGAATGAGTGAATTATTCTGTTATTAAAACTTATTTTCCAAAATGTAAAAAGGAATTTAAAAAATACATTGTTGCTGACAACAACTAAAGTCCTTTTCCCCTGTGCCATTTTGTGCTACAAAATACGCTGTTACCTATGTAAAAAAAACACAACAAAAAAACACCTACTTGAACAAAATATTTGGTTGGGACATGACTCATTATGTGCTGCTGTAAACAAAATATGCTTTGTGGTGACAAATGCAAGACAAAACGGAATTGGGGGTATAATAAATAAAAATATCATCTGAAACAAGGGACTCCACAATAAGCACATGACATGGAATGAACTGCCCCAATGCGCTTCATAAAGCAAGTCTGTGCTTGTGCAGCAGAATAAATTAGTTAAATAACAGAGCTGCACGATCATGGGCACAGCATAAGCAACCAACACTCAAAAGAGAATCTCAAGAAGCAACAAGCGATTCTTCCTGTGTGTTGAACACTGTACAACGAACCCCCGCAAAGCCCTACAAGAGCCCCTCCAATACTCCAGCTAGCCTGGGGGAGTCAACTTTAATCCCTCCCCGACCCCAGACATACCGTCTCTGGGATTGTATGCCATCTGATGCTCCCTTGAGTGGATCTAAATGAGATCTGGCAAAGCGGGGATAAGTAGAATTTTCTACCTGAAGAGAACATTTTAAATGGGAGATAGAATCTTAACCCCGTAAGGGGAGGCCACAGTTTCCATTAAAACCCTGTGGTGCACCATGTCGTAAGTCAGCATGTCTGTGGTAAGGATATTATTACAGAACAGGGAGTGTGTTTTGCACTGTGACGCACTGCTTTCCAAGAGCCGGAAGTGGCAAAAAGTCAACGTCAGACATCTGCGCTGTCATAGCTGGAAGACATTCTGAGAGCAGGGTTGGAGAGTCATGTCAATCATTTGGTGTAAGTGATAGCAGAGGCTAAAGGCTGCTGTCACCACGGGTGTCACTGGGTCCTCCACAGCCCCACAACTGTCCTCCACAACAGAAGAGGGAGAAAAGAGAAGAGACAAAGGTCAGGAAGTCATGATGAATGACAAGTGATGGAATGTTGAGTTTTTACGGAAGCGGCAGACATTCCTCGACACCTTGGAACTGAGATCTGACCTGTTCTGCGGTTGGTGATCAACACACAGTGAAATTGATCATAAGATGTACTTTAGTCATCCCAGGAAGGATGTTAAATCTACAGTCGTACCCTGATTTAGGAGTGCTCCAATTTACAAACTGTAATTGCAAGCAAGCTTGAGATTCACTGCCGCTTGAGTGAAATTTTTAAAAAGCGGACAGCGACAGTCGCCGATGCAGGTACTTTCAGCCATTTAATGAGACAAACAGTCAAGCACACAAAAGCAAACTGAAAAAGATCACAAGAAGCATTGAAAAGACAGTAACATTAAAATAACCGTGTGGTAGACCAGGGGTGTCAAACTCATTTTTGTCGTGGGCCACATTTTAGTTTCCGTTTTCCTTGGAGGGCCGTTATGACTGAAAACATATCAAAAAGTGAATAATAACGGTCTATTCAACTATTGTTTAAATTACTGTGATGTGTGTTTGGTAACAAGAAAAAGTGTACAATGGCTCTCTTATTTATTAAATGTGAGAATTTAGAATTTTGGTCAAGATTTTAGCAAGCATCATGGAAGTTGACATGTTTGATTTGCTTTCGCGGGCCACATAAAATGATGTGGCGGGCCAGATCTGGCCCTGGGGCCTTGAGTTTGACATCCGTGGGGTAGACGGTCGAACCGATTTGGAGTCCAAGTTCCTAATTTCACTCACTATATGTCCCGTCCTTCAAGGCACGTCACCACCAGTAGAAGCACCATAAGAAAGCTGATCATACAGTATAATCATGCAACGTAAAGTACAATCAAGGAATCTCTTTCACACACTTGGAAAGTGCCATGAATTACAACCCAGATCTGTGTATTTTTTTAGCCACACTTCAAAGAGTCAAGCTGTTTACAGGTGTGCGTTGTTTGTACGTTCCGACACGACTTCTAAGGACAAAATGTGCAGCCATAAAACATCAGTCTGCAGCTGACAAATGATTTAACTAAAGGCCCGGAAAATGATTCAAACCACTGGAAAGATTAACATGTCTGGGAGACATCTAATATCATTGCCTTTTTGCACATTCTGTCAGCAATCGCGGGTCTTGGAAATTATTTTAGCAAGGGCCAAAAATAAGCAAAAATTGCAAAACAAGCACAAGCACATTGCACTGCATGCTGGTGTGCTGCATGTACAGTAACGTAGATGAAACCAAGCTATTAAACGAGGTTCTTCCTTTGAGTAGTTTGTATTTTACTGTGTTTACCAGCACTGGAGCTGATGGTGATGAATCCGTTCAAATAGTCGCAGAAATCCAAGCTTTAATGATAAATCATGTATTGAAACAACTGAGGCGAAATGGAGTGCACCACCATCAGAGGCGCTGTTTATTTTATTTCAACTGTCCAACCCAAAAGTTGATCAGACCTCACTCAGCACACAGGCAATGGAGTGAGGGTCTAGAACACATTGACAAACACAAGGCCCGGGGCCAGATTTGGCCTGCCACATCATTTTATGTGGCCCGCAAAAGCAAATCAAACAAATTCCATGATGCTTGCTAAAATCTCGAGCAAAATTTTAAATTCTCATATGTAATAAAAACGAGACATATTGTAAGCTTTTTCTTGTATCCAAACCCATCAGTACAGTAACTGAAACCAGAGTTGAATAAACCATTATTACGGATTTTTTATTTGGTTTCAGTCATAATGCCTCTCCAAGGGAAACGGTAACTGAAATATGGCCCATGACAAAAGTTTGACACCCTTGGTTTTTAGAACATTAAGGGAGGAATTGTCTTATCCCATTGAAAATTATATTTAAGAAAAACAATGACTTGCAAATTTTCTCCATGCATAGTCAATCAAGAAATTTGAGTTAAAAGTCCATCCTGACATTTAATGTGCTCTTCACAAATGCCCTCTCACTGATTGCTAACCAATTCAGCTGGGAAAAGTGATATGAGAAAAAGATGAATGTGTTTTTCGCAAAATCGGGGTGTGCATCTCTCGAGTGAAAGATCCGATTGATAATGTATCACAGATCTCAACACACAGTGTGTTATGATTTAAGGACACTTTATTTTGCAGAGGAATGGTTAGTTAGATTTAATTGCAATGAGTTCCTGGCTGTCATTTTACAATCTGAACACATTTGGCAGGACTGTAAGCGTGGCGTTTACTTCATATATTGAAGGTCGAGAAATTCAAGCTGTCAACTCTTGACAATGCACACCTGTGAACTGAAAGTCATTCCAGGTCATTGAGTATCATCCAAATCTTATCTGATTTGATTAACATTCATTCATTCATTCATTTCTCTGAACCGCTTAATCCTCACTAGGGTCGCGGGGGGTGCTAGCGCCTATCCCGGCTGTCTCCGGGCAGTAGGCGGGGGACACCCTGAACCGGTTGCCAGCCAATCGCAGGGCACACAGAAACGAACAACCATTCGTGCCCACACTCACACCTAGGGACAATTTGAAGTGTTCAATCAGCCTGCCATGCATGTTTTGGAATGTGGGAGAAAACCGGAGGACCCGGAGAAAACCCACGCAAGCACGGGGAGAACATGCAAACTCCACACAGGAAGGCCGGAGCTGGAATTGAACCCGGTACCTCAGCCCTGTGAAGTCAACGTGCTAACCACTCGACTACCAGGCCACCCTTTGATTAACATGTGTTTAATAATAAAATTGATATTTCTTCATAATGTTGATGACTTAAGTATTAATCAACAATTCATGACATTTTTGAATAAAGAAAAAAGCTGTGAATTAAGGGTGTTCCCGAACTTTTCACATAGATAGATAGATAGATAGATAGATAGATAGATAGATAGATAGATAGATAGATAGATAGATAGATAGATAGATAGATAGATAGATAGATAGATAGATAGATAGATAGATAGATAGATAGATAGATAGATAGATAGATAGATGGTCTCTGCATCATTTGCAAGGCTGTCACACAGCTGTCAGTGTGCAATTCTACATTTCTAATAGTACCTTTCATTCTGTAAACGCTCTCTGTACTTATATTTTACAGGTACTTCCTAAATGTAGCACTGTCTCACTTGTGTTGCACGTGATTTGGAGCCTATCCGAGTTGACTCGAGTCAAGGTGTGATGGACTGGATTGGTCGCCATGGACTACCACGGGCAAAACTATGGAGGAAAAAAGGTTCATCAATCATGATGATTAAAAGATGATTTTGTGAACAGACCCAATTGTTGTGGCATTGTTGGTGTAATGCATCTAATGAATGAACTCCCTCAACCCTTAAATCCACTGTATTCACATATCAATGAATGCAGTTTTAAATAATGTGGGTCATCATGGTGTATTGGATTATATCCAATGGATTGAAATTGAGGTCACCCATTGAGATGCAGCAATTAAATTCTTGACGTCTTCAGCCAATGCAATGGCATTTTAATAAATTGACCGGTGAGCTCTTGCTCTCACGTGCATCCAAAAATAGCCCGTGTGAAAGAAAACAGGGTTTGTTGCGGAGAGCTGTCACCGACCCTTTAGATGTACGAGAGAAGATGTGCTCAACGCCTAAATGCCTGGCTGCGGCTTGCACAAAGACAAAACACGTCAGATGCAATCGCCGCATACAGTGCACATGAAATCATCGGGTGAGCACGAAAGCGGTGTGAAGGGTGAGAGCAAAGCAGAGAAACATTGGGGAAAGAGTAGACAAACCCTGAAGCCCTTGCATACTTTGAGCACACACCGCAAAACCAACAGGAGCAAGGATGTCAGCTACTTTCCCACTGGGGAACAATATGGGAAATTAGGGTGCACAGAGCAGAACACCCCACCCCCTTTTTATTCAAAATGTACAAGAAAGACTGCTACACTAATGACTGCATGGGTCCAATACTTACACGGGAGTCCAAGAAAAACTGTGATGAAGTGAAGCAAGGATAAAAAAATATCAGCATGTAGGTGACCAAATTATATGAGTAGTGATATTTGGGTTAATTTGTCTTCCATTTTTCACAACTTGCTCGCTAACAAAGAGGTAAATGTCAAAATTCACGACAGGTGTTTCATCCTTGAACATACCAAAGGACATCTACTTCTGTGCCTTTCTGTGACTCTTCCAATCTCTATTCCAACATTGTGATGACACTGTGTGACACTCAAATCAGTGGCCACTTCACTCCTGTTTGAAGCCATTTGTACAGTGTCCTTTCGGTTTCATGGTGTCAAAATGCATGATCAAAACTGTTTACATAACAATTCTTATTTAACCTGGTAGTGGTCCATTCATGGAGCAAACACGTTATGTATTTTGCCATTTGGCTCCTTGTTAGAGAACGGCAAGTTGTGCAAAAAGTTCTGAAACATTGAACATTGGAATGTAGCCAAAGGTTTCGAGAAGGTTGAATTGAGTTCAAGTGTAGTGAATATTAGGTTCATGCTGAAATTTCAGAAAAACAATCACTACCTTTTTGTGAGTAGCCATCGGGGTTATAATTTGGGATTTATTTGGTTTTGACTTTTGCTTTTAAAATCAGTTAGTTTTTGTTTTGAGAGCAAGTTTATTAATTTTTATGATGAATTTTTTTTTGTGTGTAATCAAGTAAAGTAAACAAAATTTCTCAATCGGCTTTTGTTCTCCTGTCGCAACAGATGCACAGCAATACCGAAATAAATACTGTAATACATTTAAAATGAACCCAGATAGTTCATGTACGACCTTCACAAAAATAAAAACAAATGCAATTTTTGCTCTAATTATAATTAGTTTTATAAACGTAAGGTTTAGTTCCAGTTAGTTTAAAAATACCTGTATATGTTCCTGTTTATTTTATTTCGTAAACATTTTTTTTTTCAATTTCACTTTTTTCATTGGCTTTCCTTAACTACTTTAAAGTAGCCAGCCGTACGTGAAATTGCTTCCAGGTGGTTAATATCCTCACTCTACAGTACATCAAGGTTAAAGAATAGTCTTCACAAGAAGGGATACTCATTTATCATTCGATTGTTTTGCAATCATGACCTAAAATCTGTTTCATTTTGATATTTACTGTAATTTTTGAGGTCATGAACGGTGCACGATAAAGTGTTTTAGAGCGGGGGTAGATTTAGGAATTTCATGACTCATGCGCGTAGGCCTGCGACATTTTACTTGCGGCTATACTTGCTGTTTTTTCATTTGAGTGTTTTCTGTTTTTGTTAATATAATAGAAATATTCCTTACCGACAAACGTACAAATTCGTACTGGTCATAGGGACGGAACTTGATCGTATATCGAGGACCCCCCCCCCCCCCCTCCACTGTACGTTTTTGGGTTTTTTTTTCCCACAG